>JAXCGZ010007850.1:70000-87613 GCA_037179515.1 Halocaridina rubra | reverse complement strand
TTAGGCCTATCTTGTCAATTACAAATATCTTGTCACTCCTATATCTTGTCACTGCGGAGGTCACCACTTTGTAGTTCAATGTTACAAGATATCAAAATTACCACAATATCATTTAAGGTAACAAAATAGGCCAAAGTCATTAATTTTCAAGCAATTTTTTTGTATCGAAAATGAAACAGACCAAAAGTATCACATTATACGAAAAAGGCGGCAATACAGAGTCAGTGTAGCCATAAAACAGAACACCAAAACAACGTACAATTCGTTATGACAAAAAGAAGCAAAATTAAGGGATCAGTTTAGAACAACAACAAAAATATTAATAAATAAAGTGAAAATATATATATCAATTAATAAATAAATTAATATATAATAATCTCTTGAAGAGTTAACCAGGTTCTAACAAGAGTCGTATACCATCATATCTTCTTAGTCATAAAGAGTAAGGCCATCTTATGAAAGTGAAAGATTTGACTAGTTTCACTTTGGTAAGCTGGTAAAACTAATTATTTCCATCTATTTTTTACATAAAGTTCTCTCTAACATAGTGCACAAGAAGCATTTCTGGATTCTCATCTTTCATCTATTTTATGCAGCCATTTTTCTTGCCCATCATAACAGAAGCACCATCTGCAGCACATGATGTTATGTTTTCCATTGATATATTATTGATGTCTAAGCAATTTTCTAGCTTATTATTATTATTATTATTATTATTATTATTATTATTATTATTATTTATTATATATATATATATTATTATATATATTATATATATATATATATATATATATTATATATATAATATATATATATATATATATATATATATATATATATATATATATATATATATATATATATATTATATATATATATATATATATTATTATGATTCGGTTTTACGTCACGAACTCCCTTTTCTACTAAGGGCTAGGACGGTTGCCTTCTTACGAAGGACTTGTTTTGGCAGATGTAATCGTTACCCTGAGTGTATGCCCTTACTAACCTCAGTCCGTGACGGGGCGCGAACCCTCGACCTGCCGCTTCAGAGTCGCAGACGCTACCATATATATATATATATATATATATATATATATATATATATATATATATATATATATATATATATATATATATATATATATATATATATATATATATCAGTGGAGGCAATGGTGCTCTCTAATGATTTGCAGAATAACATTTCTTTAGGAAATTCACCTTTATCAGTATATCTTACATAAGTTAGCAGTAAGGCTTCACTGTCTCTAAGAATTGAGTCATCCATGTGTGCTGAGAATATTCTTGATTTCAACTTTTCAACAAGCTGTGTTTCAATATCTTTATTCATATCATTTATTTTTCTGCTAACAGTATTGTTACTGAGTGGCATGGCATTATCATTATTGTCATCTTTTTCCAGAATTGTTTTAAGCAATGCTGATATTGAAGGTTTAATGAATTCCTCCCTTATTTTATGATTCTTTCCAGATTTAGCAGTGAGTCATGAAATTTCATAACTAGCCTCAAGAGTACGACTGACTGTGACAGTTTGTGCAGTGAACAGTGACTTCGCTGTTGATCTTTTTTCAAACTTCTTTAAAGACACTTCGCTGTTGATCTTTTTTCAAACTTCTTTAAAGACGTGAAGTTATTTAAATCTGAATTTACATACGCATTAATGTTTCACCTTCATATGCGCCTCAAGACGACCTCGTTGCATTGATTTGATGGTCAATGGCATAAGAGTCAGAATGGTGATCGTTCATCATGGATAGCGGGTATAACCGTATATGAGGCCCCCTAGAATCATAAGGTACATTCCACCACAAATAAAAAAAGAAAAACAAAAATGCTCTTAAAGTTTTCCTACTCTGCAAATGCTAAGATTTTGAAACTATTGGAGGCATCCATTATTATTTTTTTTTCTTTTCAAATGTAGCTAAAAGCATCTACTCTAACATAGAGACACTGCTTCTGAAGACCGTCTGGCATTTTGAAGCTAAACAAAAATAAATGCGTTTAACTCTAACCACGAGATACAGCAGCAATTTGTTTAACAAAATTGGCATATTATTATGTAAAAAGTGCAGAGCAACACTGATAAGCAAACCAACGCTCAGATACGTTGATTGGTCGAGGAAACATGGCTTGGGCCACCGAACTGGCTCGCTGATTCCAGTCAACATGCGTCCCGCCCTCTCATTGGTCGACTGAGACGCGAGTATGGGGAGGCAGGAAGTACGCGTATACATACATACAAAAATATTTTTATATATGCATTCTGTATATGCACCGTATGTAGTAACTCACTCACTAGAAAAAATTCACTATTAATAACACGTTCTCGAATTGCCTCCCCCTTAATAATCAAATTGCCCCTTATGAGGAGTGCACCCCACGTTGGGAATCACGGCTCTCAGGAATGTCCATGTTCGTATTACTCTCTCTTCCCAACCTAATTTGTGGTTTATTTTTGGATTTAATCCAAATTCCTACTGTATAGTCATCAGTAATGATCAAATAAGCACTTTACATGTGAACATATGATATAGTTTTATCCCTGGCCAGAATATGAGCCTAGAAAACATCGTGACTCCGCTCAGGCTCTACAACTGTACCAGGGATAAGACAATAGAGAAACTTCTCAAGCAACTGGTAGAGCTTATGTGTTTGCTCATTTTACTATCTCTTCCCATCCTCAATTGCAGTTTGTTTTCACATTTAATTCAAATCCCTGCTATATTGGCATCTGCACTAATCAAGAATTTAGTAGCTATCTTGTAATGCATATGATGGTAAAGATATAGTAAATGTTTCTCGTTGCTAGTGTAAGTCAATAATTTTGATAAAATTTCAATAAAAATGATCACATACCCGAATTATTGATATAGTTGGGACTTGACTAGGCAAAAATTTTGGCCAAGTCAAGAGCAAGACGAAAATGGTTCATAACAGATTAAATATTGTTTGTACTATACATTCCATTAAATTTATCCTTCAGTTTTTTTTTACTGTTTTTAATGCTCCGCTCATCATTCCTTTTGCTATATATATCAAGAAATGAAGTTTAATGAAAAAGATTGCTTTTTGTATATGGCCTATGACAATAGTGACGTCACTGTTTACATAATAATAGAAAATGAATTAAGAAGTTTACTTTAAAGGTGCGGAAGTCGCTATCCCTCTGTGCTGTGATATTTATTTATATTGGTGTTTTAATACATTTCTTTCCTAGTGATATATATGCTTACTAAAGGGAGGGTTATTTTCCTGTCCCTGAAGGATATTCTGATGCTGACTCATGGTGAGTGGTACCTTTAATGTTTCTTTATGCATGATACCTAAAAAACCTTTCCCTGTTGGTTGGTTTTTAATCTAGCTACCATTCACTACTTAGCACCCTCGAAGTTAACTTATGAATTTCCTGTTTCTAATAGGTAATACGAATGATAACGTTCAATTTACTGGAGTTGCCTTACTGTGGTGTAATCAGTAAATTTTACCGGGAGAGCTCTGCTGTACATGTTATCTGCATGAAAGGCATTTACTTACAAGATGTAACATGTAAAGCACAGGCAAGAAGTAATCATTTGAGAGAGGGACGGGAGTTATGATGTAGGGGTTAGGGTGAAATGCTCTTGTAATTTCCCCTTTCTAAAGTTATGAGTGCCTGATGGGAAATCATGACTCTTAGTACTGGTTCACAAATGGCTTTACGTGTTTTCTACATGACCGGCAATAAAGTCAAAGGAAAAAAAAAAGTCATAAGTCAAAATGCACACGCTAAGTTAGGATAGGATAGGTTAGGTAAGTTAGGCCGGATTAGGTTAGGTTTGGTTAGATATTTGTTCCTGAGACTTTTTTCTGACTTTTTTTTTTACCTGGAATTTTCAGGTGTAAATCTTTGTAGTAGATGTTGATACAATGAAGCAAAAATAGGTTAGTAGGATTTTTACTTTTATAACTATCTACTGTCATTACTGGAATGGGCCTGAGTTGGTTTTTATGGTTTAGTTACTTCTGACTATTGTGAAGCTGCTCTGAACATCATTAGCCATTAATCTCTTTAAGTGGGAAGAGTATTGTTTAGTCATTAAAATGCATTTAATACATTTACTAACCTAACCTTATCAAGCTACAGTATTTTACGTGATATCACAAACTGTCCCTTCAAGGTCGCAGTTGATAAAACTCAACCTTCTTAGTAAGCCGTAAGTATGTTCGCTTATATAAATCATCCAGTACACCTACAAATATACTGGATAAATATGGGTTTCTTGTAAAATTGAGAAGCCCCAGAATGTAAATAACCCATTAAATTGTTAGGATAGGTTAGATTAGGTTAGATTAAGCTAGGCCAGTCTATGCTAGGTTAGGTTAGATTAGGTAAGGTGAGGTGAGGTGACTTGTCCTTGTAAATATAAAGAACCTTAGAGCACCCCTGGTTTACTTGTCTTTTGAATATGCAAACATGGTGCATGCTGCAAATCGTGGGGATATTGTAGTCAGCTTGTTGGGTGGGAATGACAGGTACTTCGATAAACATTTATATTTAATTATTATTTTTTTTTGCATGAATTATTTATATGTTGTATGGTATTGGATAATGCAACCTTTGGCCAAGTTTGCAAAATTTTTAATGAATTTTGAAGATTGAAATGAAGAGAGAAAACTACCATACCTCACTAGGAGATTACTGTTATTTTTCTCAGGTAAGTATGCATGAGCTACTCTCTCTCTCTCTTTTAGGCCAGGAGCGGACAAGGGACTTTGTGTCCGCGACACTGTGGCGTCCACACTGAAGCGTGATTAAGTGTCTGTGTCTTGACTGAGCCATGCCACAAAGTCGCCCATATGTATGGTCAGAGTCACACCACTACACCACGCCCCGCACGGCTTCAGTTCCAGCATGGACTCTGAAGATGAAGCAGTTGCATTACTGCTTCTCCGGCACCGCAGTCGTCGTGGTGAATGACAGAGAGCAATATGGATGCACCCATTAACTTTACTGAGGCTGACTCAAGGGCAATTTTTACCATAATGGGTGATTTGAGAGCAGATAGTGCAACATTCTTCAACTACTTCAGGATATCTTATTACTGAAGCGTACGTCCCATAACACTGGTCGGTCTTCAATTTCAATTATAAAGCGATCTATAGCTAGTGTAGACATGGTCAGTGCGGTGAAGAGAAAAATGTGACTTGTTGCTTCACCAACGTTTAGTATGTAACTACTATGCAGTCTGTAAGATGTCAGTGAAGCCACGAGTCCGTCTCTCAGCCACAGTCACTCGACACAAAGCCACGCCACACTGTGGCAGAGATCAGCGATAGCCCGCCACAGTCGCTTGCCCCAGATGCTCGTGTGCACGGCCTTGTATCTAAACAATGGAAACTTATTGGAATACACATCTCCGCCACACACAGACACGGTGATGTGTCACCACATAGCTGCTTGTCTGCTCCTGGCTTTACTCGCTTGCATGAATGCATTGGATTCGGTTTTACGTCACGAACTCCCTTTCCTACTAAGTGCTAGTACAGGTGCCCTCTTACGGAGGACTTGTTTTGGCAGATGTAATCGTTGCCTGCTTGAAAATAGGCTTGGAAAGTTGAAGCTGTTTTATCATGTACGATCCTGTCACACTTCACAAGATATGCATTATTGTCTTCTATCAAGGACAAGCAAAGGTATCTCTCTCTCTCTCTCTCTCTCTCTCTCTCTCTCTCTCTCTCTCTCTCTCTCTCTCTCTCTCTCTCTCTCTCTCTCTCTCTCTCATATATATATATATATATATATATATATATATATATATATATATATATATATATATATATATATATATATATATATATATATATATGTATATATGAATCATTTTTTACCCCGACGCAGATTGAATGCGTTCATCCCTAAGTATAGCAGATATAAGCTATAAGGTTGGACTCCTTTTATACCTTCTGTGGTGTGTAGTTGGTAGCGCCTTGACTTAGTAATTATAAGTCCTAGGTTCGAGTCCCGGTCGGGGTAAAAAATGTTTCATGTTTTCACATATGTAATGTGCTTGCTTGGTTATTGTATGACCCGAATGAGATTGGGAATTGAATTAAATGCTAAAATGAAGCCACAAGTGAGGTTGGGGAATCTGTAATATGAACATAGTGGCATTCAGATAGAATGCGTTCATTCCTAAGTATAGCAGATATAAGCTATAAGGTTGGACTCCTTTTATACCTTCTGTGGTGTGTAGTTGGTAGCGCCTTGACTTAGTAATTATAAGTCCTAGGTTCGAGTCCCTGTCGGGGTAAAAAATGATTCATGTTTTCACATATGTAATGTGCTTGCTTGGTTATTGTATGACCCGAATGAGATTGGGAATTGAATTAAATGCTAAAATGAAGCCACGAGTGAGGTTGGGGAATCTGTAATATGAACATAGTGGCATTCAGATAGAATGCATTCATCCCTAAGTATAGCAGATATAAGCTATAAGATTGGATTCCTTTTATACCTTCTGTGGTGTGTAGTTGGTAGCGCCTTGACTTAGTAATTATAAGTCCTAGGTTCGAGTCCCGGTCGAGGTAAAAAATGATTCATGTTTTCACATATGTAATGTGCTTGCTTGGTTATATATATATATATATATATATATATATATATATATATATATATATATATATATATATATATATATATATATATATATATATATTAGTCACATATGAGGAGGGGTAATTAAGACCCATTGCATTTTAGTTACATTAGTATAAAACTTAGTTACGTGTATCAGCAAGAAGTGAATTTTTTACACCGTAGACAGCAGATTTATAGAAATATTTTGCACTGAGAACCATAAACTAATTTTGTAGCTGTACATACCTTAAGCATTCGAGTGCATCTTACTCATCATCGACACTGGGTGTTTTTTGACTTAACTTGAGTCGAAGTATTTGCTAGTTCTAGTTACACTTGTGTTACAATAGCAGTCATTAAAATACCTAACAACCTGAGTATTCGCAAGAAGTCATTGAACAGTCAAAATTCCCTACTTCTTTGTATACTGATGAAGGTGAAATATAGGTGTTTGTTAGTTACGCAATTATTGTAACATTGCAAGAAGTAAATGGAATCTCCATGTTGAAGAGATCTAGTCCAGGTAAGCAAGCAATTGAATAACATTGCTTCTAGTGATAAGACGCACTAGGAAGTAATTTCTTTATGTATTCCATCTATTACTATAGTACTATATAAGAAACTGTGAATATAAACTACAAACCATGGCAAAAACAAATCCCCTTCTTAACTAAACTGGGTCAGTGGATACTGACATGGGGGTTCTATGATAGAACAGGATTTCCACAAGCTATAGCTTTCAAAAAGTAAAAAAAATATATATGTACCAAGTCTCATTATATATATATATATATATATATATATATATATATATATATATATATATATATATATATATATATATATATATATATATATATATATATATATATATATATATATATATATATATATATATATATATATATATATATATATATATATATGCACACAAAGGAGTGAACGTATTGGCAGATTCGTCACCGAATATGCATATAAATGGTCTAGTAAATGTTGCCTATGCTTTCTTAGCAACTTTAAGGGTTGCCTTCAGACATATTGACACGGATATGTATAGAAATATTCATGTAATTTATATGGGGCCAAAGCTTATATATTGTGGTCAAGATTGAAAAAAAAATAATGTATATCACTTACCTCAACTTAACTCCACCTGCACATTTTGGAAGTTAAAAGCCCACTCACAACTGTTCAGTACCCGATTTCTTGCCCCCTTTCTCCAAACCACCACAAGCAAAAAGAAATCAACTCCTAGACTGGGAGCTACCGCTAAGCTTCCACAACTCAGTAATACAGCAATTCCGTTTCACAACTCAACCAGTAAAGTAAATCCATCATACAACTCAACCACCTCGACAACCCCACAAGCACAGTAAACTGTAAACAACATCCCATTCACAGTGCTGCCAAATTATACAAAATCATAAACGAAAACTATTGTCTCCACAAAACCACACGCCCCCTTGATCTTCAGATCACTAAGAGCTCCACCAACTCCCCCACCAAGAGATGGCCACCCATCTCTCAGCATTCCTTCCCGCTCAGTGATCCCTCCACATATTCTCATCTACACCGGTCGTGGTCTTTCTCAATTCCGCTGCCATGGAGCTTCATTCTCCTGTACTTCAGTTGGCCATTCATCGTCAGTAGACGACCCCACCACTCTCGTAATATCCAGATTGTGCCGAGGAATCCCATCTACTGGGACATTATTTCGAGAATTTACATTGGCCACCGTACCCCTTCCCCATTGTGACATGCATCTTCCTCAACCATGCACCATCCTCCATGGTCTCATTGTTAATCTCTAAGATTACTCCTGTGGCAATACTGCTAGCATCGCACCACACGACACTCTTACCTGACTTCGGGGCATACCATTTCCCTCTCACTCGGTCCTCTTGTTTCACTCTCTTTATGTTCTCTTGCAGCATCTCCATCGTTTGCTGCCTGACCTTGTCTTCCCGTCTGATGCCCTCTGCTCTCCTCTTTACATTACTACAAGCTAGCTGTAACCAGCCTGCCACAGGATAATGGCCCATCAATTTTCCGCACACTGAAAACAGCTCTCTCCTACTTAGTCTTGCTGCATCTTTTCTATCAGTAAATCATCTATATATGAGTTTGTGGCTGCTTTCATCCCTTTCCTCTTGCTTAATACTGTCTTGAAGATCTTGGTCATGATTCTCGGTGCTGAACTTAGTCCAAAGCCCAGCCTCATTAGGCTGGGCTTTGGACTAAGTTCAGCTCCAAGAATCATAACCAAGATCTTCAAGACAGTATTAAGCAAGAGGAAAGGGATGAAAGCAGCCACAAACTCATATATAGATGATTTACTGATAGAAAAGATGCAGCAAGACTAAGTAGGAGAGAGCTGTTTTCTGTGTGCGGAAAATTGATGGGCCATTATCCTGTGGCAGGCTGGTTACAGCTAGCTTGTAGTAATGTAATGAGGAGAGCAGAGGGCATCAGATGGGAAGACAAGGTCAGGCAGCAAACGATGGAGATGCTGCAAGAGAACATAAGGAGAGTGAAACCAGAGGACCGAGTGCGAGGGAAATGGTATGCCCCAAAGTCAGGTAAGGGTGTCGTGTGGTACCAAAGATAGATAAATGAGACGAAGGGGCAGGTTCCATCAAGATTGGAGATGAGTTTGGTGGCTTTACCCACACCTCATCTCCAATCTTGATGGAATCTGCCCCTTCATCTCATTTATCCATCTTTGGTACCTTGCTTGGATGTCGCCACTCATACTTGAAGACAGCTTTCTGTGGCACAGTTCCTTCATCCTGGTCTGACCTAGGGGATATACTATTCCAGAAGACTGCTTTCTACGGCGACACCTAAGACCTCTCCGGTATGGCCTTGATTGTTTGGTGATGTTGCTCCACAATTCCATTCTCACTAGGCCGATACGCAGCTCTAAAATAGCGGTTGATATTCCATTTGTCAAGCATATCCTTCAAAGCCTGTAATCTAAAGGCTGTACTGTTGTCTACAAATACTTCATCAACAGGCCCCCTTTCTAAAAACAACCCATTTATCACTTCTGCTATTTCCTCTATATTTTCTGCTCCTAGCTTTCTCCAAATGGCCACTCTGCCTGGTCCAATATTAACCATAGACAAATACAAACCTTGCCTGTAGTGTGTTACATCAACCGCCAATCTCTTCCAGTTGTCTCCCACCCTAAGCTCCCCGGCCTCATATACACCTGGCGGAGATCGATCGACTGGCACTTGTTGCAACGCCTAACTTCTTGCCGGATCTAGTCTCTTGTGACTCCTGGATCAACCTTCCTTGCTACAAACAGAGTCCTATCGAATTCCATGTGATGCATTTGATGTAAGTCCTCCACACTCGGCACTCCTGTACAACACACTCTGATCTCTACTGTCATCTCATCCGGAACTCCTAACCAGGCCTTCCTCATCCTAGTTAACAGATCTGCCTTGTTCTTCTCCGATGGCACAAAACATAGGCGCAACTCCATCCCAAACTTCTCTATCAGTTCTTGCAAGGTTCCCAAGCGGCGCTTAACTATCATTTCTGAGGCTCCCTTCTTCCGGATCCAATGCTCTGCTGTTACAGTCAACTTCAACCAACTAAATACTGTCGCCGAGTCCGTTTTCATCTCAACATCTTGCAGTCCCAACTTCACAGCTAGATTGACTCCTTTCATTAAAGAATCCAACTCCGCCATGTTGATATGGTTATAGTCCTCTTTCTTCCTCAATCATGCACCATCCTCCATGGTCTCATTGTCAATCTCTAAGATTACTCCTGTGGCAATACTGCTAGCATCGCACCACACGACACCCTTACCTGACTTCGGGGCATACCATTTCCCTCTCACTCGGTCCTCTTGTTTCACTCTCCTTATGTTCTCTTGCAGCATCTCCATCGTTTGCTGCCTGACCTTGTCTTCCCATCTGATGCCCTCTGCTCTCCTCTTTACATTACTACAAGCTAGCTGTAACCAGCCTCCCACAGGATAATGGCCCATTAATTTTCCGCACACAGAAAACAGCTCTCTCCTACTTAGTCTTGCTGCATCTTTTCTATCAGTAAATCATCTATATATGAGTTTGTGGCTGCTTTCATCCCTTTCCTCTTGCTTAATACTGTCTTGAAGATCTTGGTCATGATTCTCGGTGCTGAACTTAGTCCAAAGCCAAGCCTCGTTAGGCAGTATATGTCCTTCCTCTATAATTCACAAGTTGGTACTTCCACAGCTTCTCTGCAACGTGGACTTGCAGGCAAGCCGACTTCAGATCAACTGTAGCAGAGGCCTCACTCTCTGCCTCCAATCCCTCAGCATCTCACTGTAAACATCAGTAGTATCATATCCAGTGTAAGACATACCGTATTGTTTAAGTTTGCGATAGTCCAGTACTGGCCGAACTTTGTTCTTGTTTGGCTGAACCACCTCCATCAATGGTAGCACTCCACATTCTACTTCCGTCCCCCATGGCACCAGTATACCTTCATCGATCCACCTCTCGGTCAAATTCTTTCCTAACATGCTCTCTCATGCACTTTCACTGCAGTCCACCTTGTTCTTTAACACCGACAGCCCCTCTTTCAAATACCACTCCACCATCCACTTAGCACTGTCAAACCCTGCAATGAAATCCTTGTCCACGATCTTGTACAGACTGGCCTTCTGTTCTGTGGCTAGCTCTCTTATCAACTTCCCATCTTCCTTGGCTTTCACTATTCCTGCCACCCTTTCCAGCCCTGCATATACAACTGTCATTGCACACCTTATCCACCCAGTCTATTAATCATATCCATTCCCATTACTACATCTATGCTATTTATCACCTTAGCAATCACAATTGCTGTAGTTCTCAAGTGTATTCCTTGCACTGTCAACTCTATCTCTTTACTGCCCTCACATTCAATCTGTCTTCTATCCACCGTTACTAACCCTTCTACCTTTTCTTTGCATTTCCCCACCAGTTGAGAAGCACACATTGTGATGAAACAACCTGAATCGATAAATGCCCTCACCTTCCTTCCTCCCATGCTAACACTAATCACTGGCAATGAAGGTGGAGATACCTTTAGTTGTCTGAGGGGGCAGCTTTTTGCGCAGCAGCTCCCCCTTGCCCATTTCCCTGCTCACAGTTACTTACAATATGACCTTCCTTCCCACACTAGAAGCACATTGTGGGTGGTTGTGGCTTCTTGCACTCTCTTGCCATATGAGGCCCACTACACCCGTAACAGCGACCCTTGAACATCTTATTTTCTCCTTTCCTGCCTCCTTGCTGGTCTTGTGATGGCGAGACCCCCGGCAACTGGGACCTTTGCTGCCATACTATCAATGAAGGTCCTCTGGCTGCAACTGCTGCAACTTCTTGACCCCTACCACCTGATGTTAGCACTCTAGCTCTTGCAATTAGCTCAGTCATATCTATTGTTTCAACATCCCTTGTCTGCTGAGGTTCCATGGAGATCCGATTTGGGAAACCAGTCACAAATGCCAGTTTTATGGCCCGCTCCAGACCCTCTTCCTTCCATCCTGCCAGTCCAGCTAATCACCTGATCTCATTTGCAAAAACATCCACCTGCTCACTTGTCCAGCGTGTCTTCCTAAGCCTTCCATAGGCCTTGAACATTCCTTGTGAGAAGGCCAACTTCAATCTGCTCTTGATCTTCTTGGCATCTAGCTGATCATCATCACTCATTTTGAGACACAGAGCCAAAGCATCTCCTTCCAGGTACAAAGGCATAAAGCTGGCTAAATCCTTAATTTCCACTAATCTCGCCACCAACTCGGCCTTTTTTGACCAGGCAACCACATCAACTTGGCCATCAAATGATTTCACCATTTCACCACACAATTTGCTTTTTCCAACCATAGTGATTTTAGACAGCCTATATAGCTTGTGGTCGAGATATAAAAAAATAATGTATATCACCTACCTCAACTTAACTCCACCCGCACATGTTGGAAGTTAAAAGCCCACTCACAACTGTTCAAAACCCGATTTCTTGCCCCCTTTCTCCAAATCATCACACACAAAAATAAATCAACACCTACACTGGGAGCTCCTGCTAAGCCTCCACAACTCAATAATACAGCAATTCCGTCTCACAACTCAACCAATAAAGCAAGTCCATTACACAACCCAACCAATTAGACAACCTCACAAGCACTGCTCTTCACCCCCGAACGTCTGCCGAAAACTGTAAACAACATCCCGTTCACAGTGTTGTCAAACAGTGTTATCAGATCCAAGTATACAAAATCATAAACGAAAACTATTGTCTCCACAAAACCACATTTATGCAGGACTCTTTTGGAATCCACACTTGAAAAAGCATATAAATAAACTGGAAAAAAGTTCAAAGACATGCTACGATACATGTAATAGAGATATAGGTATTAGTAAAGACTGAGGGAGTTAGACTTTACCATCACTTGAAGCTAGAAGGAAGAGGGGGGGATATGGTAATAGTTATTTAGATTCCTTCATAAATTTAACAGAATGGGCATGGAGCGATATTTTGATACGGGTGACTAGAACTAGAGGTCGTAGTTTGAAGCTCTGTACAAATTGTTTTGCAGCATGTAAGGAAGTACCCTCTAGTGTAATAGTAGTTGATAATTGGAATTCGCGGAGCTCTTGAATAACTGGGATTTGCCTTTTATCAATAGCAAAAAAAGGTTGGGTTAGGCTAGGTCAAATTTGAATTTGAGCTTAAAGTCCAAGATGAAATTCTTACCTAACCTAATTCAACCTGACCTTTCTTCTCTCAAAAGAAAAGGCAGGTCCCAATTTTTCAGAAGCTCCGAATTCGCTAAGCGAGGAAGTAGTTAATGCTAACTACATTCATAATTTTAGGGACAAATATGATAAGGATCATTAAGTATGAAAATGTACCCGACAAGGAGACGGGAAGTGACGAGCATAAGGCTCTTTCCCGTAAACACAATTAGGTAATTACCCATTTAGGGGTGCGGGACTTAGGCAATGTGATTATTGAAACTACATCGCATCCTGTGGCAGTGGTGACGGCACGTAAAATTTTATGTAAGAAAAAAGAAAAAAAAAATAGTGCTGTAAAGTTCACTTCAAACATCATCTCTAAATGTGGTCGAGGCGATGTGCGTAAGGGAGGGATATTTTAATCCACCTTTGGATGATGATGTCATCGCCAATTTCCTATCGTGCCGTCTCTTTGCTCACCTTCACAACAAAAACAGTCACTGGACTTCCCATGGCCTTCTGTCTTCATTGCTTTTCATTATTCTCTCTTAATTTTATCACCATATATATATATATATATATATATATATATATATATATATATATATATATATATATATATATATATATATATATATTATTTTTTTTTCTTCTTTTTTTTTAAAGCTATGGGGATCCTGGAATTCCTTCGGATGCATTATTATTATTATTATTTGTTTCCATTCTTAGACATAATCAGAAACTTAGTTTGTCTCTTTGTTCTTCTGCTTGAGGTATGAGGTTTGGAAGTCGTCACCTACCACGTAATAAGTGCCGAATATGCCAAGGTTGCTGCGAGTTTGACCACTCCAAGGGACACTCAACATTCATTACAGTCACAATGGGACGACACAGTATTAACTTGAGAGAGAGAGAGAGAGAGAGAGAGAGAGAGAGAGAGAGAGAGAGAGAGAGAGAGAGAGAGAGAGAGAGAGAGAGAGAGAGAGAGAGAGCCTACTTTTGAATAAATGTGAAACTTTTTTTTCTCCCTCTAACAGCAACATAACTGATTCTTTTCAAAAGATATTTTTGTCATCCATTTTTAGGATATTGGAAAATATATAATTGAATTAGCAGACAAATGAATGAGTAAATGGATGCATAAATAGATGAAATAAATAAGTAACAGATAAATAGATAACTAATAGTAATAATATATCATATATTCCGATCGCTTTCACTTGAAGAACAATAATATAACAAATGCTAATAAATAATGTTCGTCATTGTCCGAATGCGAACTTTTCTGTCACTAATAATTACGTTTAATGTATTTGTAACGCTTTACTTGTTGTTATTATGCATCATATAACGTTGTTTTTATTATTGTTTATGTATCGTGTATCTTTGTATTTTTAATTTAATAATTATTTCCTTCAACGAGAAGCCCATTGATTTTTGACATCTTAGATACATATTGGATAACAGAGGGTTACCGTAGCTCAGTGATACAGTATTTAGGTCAGAAACTGATAAGGTCGACAGTTTGGGTTCGATTCCAGCAGCCAGGAGTTAAGAAGGGCATTCGGCCTTAATACCCCATAGTTCCAGCAAGGTTTGTATATGTACAGCCATTCATGGGAACTGTGACACAAAAGAGATTCCCAATTCATTCAATATTGTGAGAATCTTCATCATGGAAGCAACTTTGACTTGTTAATATAGGCTGTTATATATATATATATATATATATATATATATATATATATATATATATATATATATATATATATATATATATATATATATATATATATATATATATATATATTTATATATATATATATATATATATATATATATATATATATATATATATATATATATATATATATATATATATATATATATATATATATATATATATATATATATATATATATATATATATATATATATATATATATATATATATATATATATATATATATATATATATATATATATATATATATATTGTGTTTGGTGTGCTCTGGTAGAGTAGTTGTCCTCTATCGCTATATATGATTCCCGTGTTTTTAAATGGATATCTCAATAGAATTTGTATATTAGGCAAAATAAACTTTTACGTGTAAGTGATACCCTGACGTACGATGTTGCTCTAAGAAATTCATTAATTAAGAATACCCGCATATTAAGAATAAGTGGTCAGTTTTATCCATGTTTGTAAATCAATCGATATAAATACTTTGGAGGAACAGAAAAATCTAAAATGACAAGCATACTCGAATGTACAGTAAAGTTTTTTCATACAAATAATTTCTTGATTAATCATGTTGGTGTTTATAATCATCAGAGTGGTAGGAGTAGCGATATATATATATATATATATATATATATATATATATATATATATATATATATATATATATATATATATATATATATATATATATATATATATATATATATATATATATATATATATATATATATATATATATATATATATATATATATATATATATATATATATATATATATATATATATATATATATATATATATATATATATATATATATATATATATATATATATATATATATATATATATATATATATATATATATATATATATATAATCGTGGCTCTGCCTCATTTCTGACAATGTACATCGATAACATTTTGTATTGTGCTTATGGTCAATTTAAGCGTGCAACATATATAAGAAAAAACACCAGACTTGTGAAAGTTAGTTCTTTCCAAGAAAATCCTGGTTTAGACATTGATTTCTGTAGCAAGTATAAACATAAACCATTCGGCCATTTGTAAGGAACATTTCCTGTTAAACTCTCATTTATGTTTACGTTCACTGTTGTATTTATGATATGGGACCACTATAGTGTAGTAGTTAGATTGCTTGAATCGAGAAGTGACAGACCCACGATGGAGCCCACGACGGGGCGTTAGGAAGGGCATCCACCCATAATTCCCCTGCTGCCATATGTGTCCATCCCTATTATGGAAACTGATAATGACACATTAAACGGAGACTATTTATTACTGTATTCATGCATTGGACTGTATTAGACTGTCACTAGTGTATATCTCTCTCTGTACAACCTTCTGATGCAAATATACGACAATATTTTCTGTATCAAAATCTTTCTTTTAACGTACTCTACATTTTGATGTTCACACACACACACACACACACACACACACACACACACACACACACACACACACACACACACACACACACACACACACACACACACACAAACATACACACACACACACACACACTTGATCTAGTGTTCACAGATAATGTGTTGGATATTGAAAAAATTGAGTATGAACCACCAATTGGAAAGAGTGACCACTGTGTGTTGTTGATGGAGTATATCATTGAAGATATTCTTCCTGAGAGTAGAGGCACTGAGGACATGAGGAGGAACTATCCGAAAGGAGATTACATCAAAATGAATGAGCTTTTTGCAGTTATTGACTGGAGAACCTTATTTTACAACAAATCTGTACAAGAAATGTATGACATCTTTTGTGAGAAATATGGGAAGATAGTAGATTGCTGCATACCTGTCACCAAAGTAGGTGTAATTCATGCCAGAGAGAAATGGTTCGATAATGGGTGTAAAAGAGCTAAGGAGTGGAGAGACAAATGCTGGAAAAGGTATAGGAGGAGAAAAAACATAAATGCCTGGCAAACCTACAAAAGAGCAAGAAATGACTACCTAAGTAAAAGAAGAGAGGCAGAGAGAGATTATGAGAGGGACATCACCAGGAAGGCTAAAGAAAATCCCAAGCTTTTCCACAGCTTTATCAGAGGAAAACTGAAGGTAAAAGAACAGGTTTTAAAGAGAGCGGATGGAAGCATCACTGAGACGGATGAAGAGATCTGCAAAGAATTGAACAAGGAGTTTCAGTCAGTATTTACAGTAGAAAATACCACACCCCCTCAGATTGCAGTGATAGAAGCTCAAGGGCCGGTATTAGAGAACATCAACCTTACAGCCACAGAGATATGCAAAGCGCTGATGGATTTAGATGTTCATAAAGCTACAGGTCCTGATGACATATCCCCTCATGTGCTTAAAAAATGCGCACACACAATATCAGTGGCACTAAGTATCATATTTAAGGAGTCACTGGAGTCGGGGGAGATTCCAAGATGCTGGAAACAAGCAAATGTGATACCTGTCTTCAAAAAGGGAAGGAGGGATAGGGCTCTGAACTATAGACCAGTTTC
>JAXCGZ010007850.1:57500-65000 GCA_037179515.1 Halocaridina rubra | reverse complement strand
TGGTTTTAGGAGTGGTAGAGGTTGTATAGATCAGATTTTTATAGTTAGGCAGTTATGTGAGAAATATTTACCAATGGGTAAGGCTGTGTATTATGCATTTTTGGATCCGGAGAAAGCATATGAGAGTTGATAGAAAGGCAAAGAGATTATATGGAATTAATGGTAAATTGTTGCATGCAGTGAAGAGTTTGTATGAGAGCAGTAGAGCTTGTGTTAGGGTAGGGAATGAAGTGAGTGAGTGGTTTCCAGTGAGTGTGGGACTGAGACAGGGATGTGTGATGTAACCATGGCCGTTCAATTTGTATATTGATGGAGTCGTAAGAGAGGTGAATGAGCGAGTGCGTGGTCAAGGTTTGAGAATGGTAGATGGGGATGATAGCGAGTGGGAGCTGTGGTGATACTGTGTTGGTGGCAGATTCAGAGGAGAGGCTGTGTCAGTTAGTGTCAGAATTTGGAATGGTGTGTGAGAGAAGGAAGTTGCTAGTGAATGTGGGAAAGAGTAAGGTTATGAGGTGTACAAGAAATGAGGATGGTGCGAGATTGAATGTTATGTTGAATGGAGAGACACTTGAGGAAGTTGATAAGTTTAAGTATTTAGGCTCGGTTATAGTTGCAAATGGTGGAGTGGAAGCAGATGTGTGTCACAGAGTGATTGAAGGATGTAAAGTGTTAGGTGCATTGAAAGGAGTGATGAAGAATATAGGGTTGGAAATGAATGCTAAGAAAGTTTTGTATGAGAAAGTGGTTGTGCCAACTGTGATGTATGGATCAGAGTTATGGGGTATGAAAGTAAGTAAGAGACGGAAACTAAATGTGTTTGAGATGAAATGCCTGAGGAGTATGATTGGTGTATCTCGGTTTGATAGGGTTAGGAATGAAGTGGTGAAAGCAAGAACGGGTGTGAGGAGAGAAATTGCAGCCAGAGTAGATATGAATGTTCTGAGATGGTTTGGCCATGATAAAAGACTGCTGAAAAAGGTGATGCATGCGAGAATTGATGGGAGAAATGCTAGAGGGAGGCCTAGGTTTGGGTGGATGGAGTAAGGAGAGCCCTGAATGATAGGAGGACGGATGTGAGGGAAGCAAGAGAGCGTGCTAGGAATAGGAATGAGTGGCGAGCGATTGTGACGCAGCTCTGATGGGCATCTGCTGTTACCACGGGGCTGCATCTTACAGAGGTAGCCCTGTGGTAGGGACAGCAGGGGAGTTGGCAGTTGTGAAGCGACACAGGTTGTGGAAGAGCCGGGAGGATGGGCTGTGGAACTCCAGCAGTGCCATCTGAACGGTCGCTAACTCCTTCGTCATTGCCTATAGAGCAAAGTATTCCCCTTATTGTTTTCTTTTTTGATGTCGACTACCCCACAATTAAAGGGGGAAACAGCCAAGATAGATAGAATATATATATATATATATATATATATATATATATATATATATATATATATGTGTGTGTGTGTGTGTGTGTGTGTGTGTGTGTGTGTGTGTGTGTGTGTGTGTGTGTGTGTGTGTGTGTGTGTGTGTGTGTGTGTGTGTGTGCTTACGAGAAAGAGCCCATGCTAGTAACTTCCCGTCGCCAGGTCGGTTCTATTTTGTACTTAATGATACTTATCATATTTGTCCTTAAAACTATGGATTGAGTTAGCATTACTACCTCCTCGCTTAGCCAATTCCAATGATCAACAACTTTTACACTAAATAAGTACTTCCTTACATCCTGCAATGAAGTTTTTTTTACGAAGCTTCAAACTATGACTTCTAGTCTAGTGCCAGCCATATCAAAATAATGATCCCTATCCACTATGTGAAAATAATGAAGGAATTTAAAAACCGTCACCATATTCCCCCTCAATCTTCTAGCTTCAAGTGACAATAAGTCTAATTCCCTCAGCCTCTGCTTATAACTAAGATTGTGTATTTCTGGCATAAGTTTCGTGGGATGTCTTTGAACTTTTTACAGCTTAATTACGTGCTTTTTCAAGTGCGGTTTCCAAAAGGGGGCTGCATATTCAAGCTTTGGCCTCACATAGGTTACATAAATATTTCTGAACATTTCCTTGTCCATGTGCCTGAAGGCTACCATTACATTTGCTAAGAATGCATATGCTGTCCTTAGTATGCCATTTATATGCATTTCTGGAAACAAATTGACCAGTATATTTACTCCTTGATCTCTCCCATTCTCTGTCACTTAAAGTTCTACTCCTGCCACCGAGTAGCCAAGTTTGGGCCTTCTTGTACTTGTACCCATTCTCATTAACTTACATTTTGAAGTATTAACTATTTTCTGACCACTCATGCAGACTATTTAGATTTTCCTGAAGTTCTCTACCATTGTTCTCGTTTCTTACTTTCTTCGCAATCTTTGAATCATCTGCAAACATATTCATGAATGAATTTACAGACTCTGGTAGGTCATTTAAATATACAAGGAATAAAAGTTGCCCTAAAACTGAACCTTGTGGAACTCCACTACTAACTCTTCTCCATTCATACACTGAGTGTCTTACTCTAACCCTCTGTTCCCTTACTTCTGTGTATGTTTTTATCCATTCCAAGACAGTTCCACTTATTCTTGCCATTGCTTGCAGCTTCTCAATAAGTCTCCCAGTGTATAATGTATGTATGTCTGGATATATATATATATATATATATATATATATATATATATATATATATATATATATATATATATATATATATATATATATATATGCGTGTGTGTAATTACCTAATTGTAATTACCTAATTGTGTGTACGGGAAAGAACCCAAAGCTCGTATCTTCCCGTCTCCTGATCGGTTCCATTTTGTACTTAGTGATACTTATCATACCTGTCCTTAAAACTATTGATTGAGATAGCATTAACTACCTCCTCGCTTAGCGAATTCCAATTATCAACTACTCTTACACTGAAAAGTGTGTGTGTGTATATATATATATATATATATATATATATATATATATATATATATATATATATATATATATATATATATATATATATATATATATATATATATATATACATATATATAGGGTAGGTAGATAGATAGATAGATATAATTTCCTATTCCATTTCAAATTCACCAATCTATGTAGTTGTGATATCCTTCCTGTTCACATTCCTTCTGTACAAGGATGCTTGTATGATAAGTAATAATTTTGTTATTATGCAACTATTACAAGTACTGGAAAAAGACTTGAATACAGAGAGGACACCTTCCTTCTAGCTTCATTTATTACATATACTCAATCTCCTTTCTTAATTGCTAGCATCTTTGTACTTTCTAACAACTTAGTTTTAAGTTTTCTTCATCTCGTCTTCGAGGACAATAACTGCAAGTTCAAATGCTTATCTAGAACTGTTTCAACGAGTCTCGAGAATTTCTGGAGTGTAGGCATTAAGCTGTGTCCACACCGGCAACAAAACATATCAGCAACAAAATTGACAGCATTGGACGCAACAATGTTTGTGTTGCTACTGATACGATGGTGTCGATATGTTGGTATAGCTCTGTAAGTGATATATTGGTACTACTGGTGTCTGTAGATGTCGACTGCGATGTTTAGGTCAATGTTTGCAATTTGTTTCCGACTGCTTGTTGCCGGTGTGGACGCACCTTAAAGGTGCGTCCACACCGGCAACAAACAATCGGAAACAAATTGTAAACATTGACCTAAACATCGCAGTCTACAGCTACAGACACCAGTAGTACCAACATATCACTTACAGTGCCATACCAACATATCGACACCATCGTATTAGTAGCAACACAAACATTGTTGCGTCCAATGGTGTCAATTTTGTTATTGATATGTTTTGTCGCCGGTGTGGACGCACCTTTAGGAAACTTTTGGGTGCGGAGGGACGTCATGGTATCCAAGGGTCCTGTCTAATAGCAAATACGTAATAGAAATCCCCTATTGACTTGAAATATGTAAAATTTATATCCCGTTTAGGGTTTATAGTTGCATTCCGTTTCCTTAGGAACAGAGGCTTTGACTGTCGTGATACTTATGAGAGAAGTTTTTTTTTTTCTTTATCAATCCATTAGTGTGGGTACACAAGCCTGAATAGCTACATTTCACGCAAGAAAGTCAACATATTCCTATAAAAATGCTGTTAATAAATTTACGCCTACTATCAGTCATGATATTTCTTGGAAATTCGGTAAGCAAATGTAAATTGAAGCAAGGAATTGACCACTAAAATTGCACTTTTATCTGTTCAGGCATAAGTGACTGTGTATCTTGCACATCTACATATGCTCGTACAACAATATTCTGTTTATCTTGAGAAATTATTCTTGGTTGATTGTTTAAAGAATTGAACAAATGGCTATCTTTGATGCGCCTTTTTTTCTTCCGTATGTACACCTTCGCAATTATTTTACCTCTTAAAAATTTTTGTCTTTCACAATGCCCATATGCTCTGTTATGGAATTCAGTGACAAAGAGAAGATTCATTCTCTTGAAATATTTTATATAAGGCAACACGGCGGTAGTTGCCAGTTCACCATCCCCTTAACTTATTGCAAAAAAAAAAAAAAAAAAAAAAAAAAAAAAAAAAAATTCTTCCTTCACAAAATTGTGAACTCGATTATTCTCCTTGTAAATTTTTTTACTTATCTTGCTTTCTTCGACAGTTTTTTTTTTCCCTCGTACTTCCCTCAACTCTCCCTTCAGTTGTGATGTGTTCTAACTTCTACCTCTTGTTCTTTGATCTCCTCCCCTGTTCGCTAATCTCTCAGTTTCAAATTCGCATTTACCAGTGGGATACACAAAACCTTGCACATGAGACTGTGGGCGGAGCTTGCATCATCTTCGTCGGCTAATGTGGCGTAATATGGGAGACGTCCTATTCAGCACACCACCCAACGACCTTGAATTTCCCACTATTTTAATAGTGGGAAATTCTTGGCTCATCGGCGCGCTCATCCTGTTTCTTCTTCTTAGTGGCTCTCGTAAAAAGGATTTGGGTTGACAAGGTGATCTCTCTCACCCATTGGATCGGCAGTTTTGTTGCTCTTTTTTTTTTTTTTTTTTTTTTTTTTAATGATTGTGACACCAGGACGGGCCAAAAAAAAATATATATATATAAAATAAAACAGCCCTCATCGGGCCTGGGCACAAAGAATACATAAAGAGAAACAGAGATGGAGAGTGTAATGACTTGACAGATGTGAAGGGATAAAAGATGTGTGATGAATATCCAAGAATATTCAGTGTAACTGTAGGCATAGAATAAGAACCGTAACTGAAGGAAGACTTAACATCGAACTGTCCTGGACAGACTTATTTAAGTTCAAAAAACCTTCAGCTGTGGTATCGCAACGGGCGGCTGGTGCCAAGAGCCAACCTACTACATGACGAATGAACTAATACATAAGCGCTTTGTTATCATAGCCTGTAAATCTAATTAGCCAGTAAAAATCTGGGGTTCTTTACGGAGTTATATACACGTATTTTAAGTGTAAATGAACACTACAAATTACAATGGAATATCTTAGCCAAATGAGAGCATCCTATACACTACGAAAACAAATGAATGAATGAGCTGTTCTCTCTCATGTGAAGACTGTATCTTCTCTCAGGAATTGTAAGCACCCTGGAAGCAAAACTCATTCGGTTACCATTATCCTGATCATCTATCGGGGACATTATCCACCCAACGGTGACGTCGATGATGTCACATACGACATAAATTTTATAATCAATCATTGGCGAAGTCAGAACTTGGGGTGGACAATTTAACACCTGAATGATTTATTTCCTTAACTCGTCACCCTTTGGGATATGAATTATCAATGTTAATTATCTATATCGCTCATACATCATTATATACTAGAATTATTAAAAGAAATAATCTAGGTAATTATTGGACATGAAAAGGAATGTAAAAATTATATAAGCTGTTGTTGGTAATTTGAGTTAGTATTCTTCCATTGCGAAATATCAATATTTTGGTGCTACTTCCGCTTGTTATCTACAAGGAAAAAATATCTACTAGGTTGGGTTAGTTTAGGTTAGGTTAGGTTAGGAAGTAGATTCGTGACATGTAGATAACAAGCCGAAGTGGCACCAAAATTATTCTCCATTTTTTTTAAACACACCACTATCTTCTATTACAGGCTATGAAGCATATTAAGCGGAGAGAAAGTGGCATTGCATCCACAGAGCTTTACCAGCTGGTGTGACTTCGTCTGAATTACACACCTTAACCCCTTAAAGGCAAGTACTAATTACATACCCCCCCCCCCGACCTAATCGTTGCTCATCATTTTGCACCACGCGACTCTCTTCAACGTGTCATTAATTAGTTTGATCAACTTACATTGAACGCTTAACTAGTTCTGCAATGGAATTTTTCATTACAGAATGATATATGTGCTACTTATTGTCTTCATTTGCTGGAAATTTTTGAGATCATACTACTACTACTACTACTACTACTACTATAATAATAATAATAATAATAATAATAATAATAATAATAATAATAATAATTATTATTATTATTATTATTATTATTCCATGGGCATGTTAAAGCGCAGAGAAAAAGAACATATCACAAGAGATATTTATAGGGTACTCACTGGCACCAAATACACTTTCAATCTCTGTAACGTGTGATCTGAAATATGGGAAAATATTTTGAAATAAATGGAGAGAGAGAGAGAGAGAGAGAGAGAGAGAGAGAGAGAGAGAGAGAGAGAGAGAGAGGAGAGAGAGGACATTCTCTGAAACTGATGACCATCCTTATAAATTTGATTTTCTCCTTTGCGTTATTGGGGGTGGACACAAACAACCTGAAGGTAGAGAATTAACTTTGGATGTCCTTCCTATCGTCCACCGTGGACTCGAACACGGGTCCATCACCTCCCAAATCGAGCATTCTTCCAGTACGCGTCGGAGGTTCCGCCCCCCCCCCTTACGGGTCTGACATGCGTTTCTATACTTTGGAGATATACTTCAATTTCAAATAGTACAAGTTTTGTTATACTGAAGGGCTGCGGCCCTGGTATGCTATATGGGAACTCTTGTCTGACGTGCTACGTCACTATTTAAGCAAACAGTGAAATTTCGAAGAATGCTTTTGTGCCTGTTTATGTTAACTGACAAAGCGAATACAACATACTTCTCATGAGACAGTTCATTTGGGTCTTTAATTTTGAAATATAATTATATCACTTCATCTCCAACGAATGCGGAAGAAAGAATGCAACAACTTCACTACTTGGAGGTCGTAATAGCTGACTAAAAGGGATACGAGAGCATAACCTGACCAATTCCCATCCCAGAATTCTTTAATTCGTTCCCACAGAATGTTGTGACACACGGTGACGCTAGGCAAGGCTTGTCTAAAACCTTACTTCATCTGTTCTTTTGCCACTTGCTTGCTTAGGATAGGATAGGATAGGTGGGGGAAGAATAGTGACGGCATCGAGTGAACTCTCTTAGCCCTATTCAGGGTGTCATCACTGGAGAGAGGGGGATAAAG
>JAXCGZ010007850.1:52500-55000 GCA_037179515.1 Halocaridina rubra | reverse complement strand
TATATATATATATATATATATATATATATATATATATATATATATATATATATATATATATATATATATATATATATATATATATATATATATATAGTAAGGAAGCCCATCAGTGAAACAAAACTTATAAAACAATGCTATATTTCGGATCCTAACTGGATCCCTTCTCAAGCACAACTGAGACAAAATAACAAAGAAGGGGGAGACATAAACAAAAGGACTCATGAGACCTGAGGGATTAAAAAAATTTTTGATAACAGGACAGGTCTAATCCAAACGAATTATCCTCAACCAAGAAGCCGCCAAGATCATTAAACCATTAACAAAGAAAAATGTTAATCCTTAAAATGGTAAATGATCTGAAAGAAGATAGCCCCCAACATATTATTATAATTAAAAGAATATTAATCTGGTTGGGGGTTTATCTTGAGGGATAACTTCGTTGAGGCAGCGCTTCAGGAGGGCTTTATCAATTATGTCAGGGGTCCATTGCCCCCTAGATAGATTAAAATTGTCCTTCATTTCAATGAGGGAAGATTCCACAATTTTCCGTTTGAATTGACAGGTACTTTTAAATAGCATAGTGGCACCACTCCAATCAATCCGATGATTATGTTCATTGATGTGGGTAAAAATAGCTGAATTTTCTTGATTATATCTTACTGCTCTCTTGTGTTCTAAGACTCTCTGGGATAGAGAGCGGCCTGTTTGTCCTATGTACACTCTATTGCAATCATTACAGCTTATTTGGTATACTCCTGCATTAACTTCTTTTTTGTTTTGGCTAACGTTAACTAATTCTTTTCTTAAAGTAGTGGGATAGTTAAAAGTGAATGGGGACTGTTTACCTAATGTATCATTTATGACGCCTAGCTTTTGGTGAAAAGGAAGGAGGATTTTGTTGAAATTATTCTCTTTGGGGGTCCTGTGAGGATTGTAAAAAACATGTTTAGCTTTCTGCAGAGCTTTGTCTAAGAAAAAGGGAGGATAACAAAGTTGGTCAAGCTGAGAATAAACCGTTTGAATTTCATGTTCTAAATAATTGGAGCTGCAAATCCGGAGGGCTCTAAGGAATAAATTCGAAGCTATACCTAATTTTACTTTTTCTTCATGATAACTATAAAAGTGCACATAAGACGCAGAGTGGGTGGATTTTCTATAGACTTTAAAGTTGTAACCCCAAGTATCTCTAACAATGAGGACATCAAGGAAAGGCATTTGGTTTTCATTTTCCCATTCTACTTTAAATTTAATGGAAGGAACTAAACTATTTAGTTGTGCTACAAATTCGTTAAAGGTACCCCAAGCATCATCCCAATAACTAAAAATGTCATCAACATAGCGCAGCCAAATCATGTTGGGAGGTTTGATTTCTCTCAGAAGCTCAGTCTCAAAATATTCCATATACAAATTGGCTAAAATTGGAGACAAAGGACTTCCCATACTACAACCGAACTTTTGCCTATAAAAATTGCCATTGAAAGAAAAGACATTAGTACTCACGCAGAGTCTGATTAATTTGATAATTTTTGCTATGGGTAAGGGGAAATCCTTTTTAAAGGTTTCAAGTTTCTTAGCAAGGAAATTAAGTACAGAATCTATTGGGACATTTGTAAAAAGTGATTCTACATCAAGACTGAGTAATTTAACCCCATTCATTGGAACATTGGATAACCTAAATCTCTGAATGAAGTCCTCTGAATGCTTTAGGTGCGCTTGGGAAAATTTACCTAGATATGGGGATAGTAAGCTGGCTAACCATTTAGCAAGTTTTGAAGTGAAAGAGTCGCGGCATGAAACAATAGGACGCAGAGGAATATTTTCCTTATGGGTTTTGGGCAAGCCATAAAAATACGGGAGTTGAGGATTAATAACTTTAAATTTCTCAAGGACCTCCCTATCACATTTTGACTGAGCTATGTCCCGAACATTTTTATTGAAAGTGGCAGCAACATTTATTAATGGATTTTTAGAAAGTTTCTCATAAGTATTGGAGTCATTAAGGAGTTGCATAGCTTTACCTATATAACAGTCTTTATTCAAAAGTACGAGTTTTCCCCCCTTATCAGATTTAGTTATAATGATATCATCTTTTTGTTTAAGCGACTTAATAGCCAAGAGAAACCTTCTAGGAAGTGAACCCTTACTATCGACTTTATCAAGCAAATTAAGAATAACCCCCTTTAAGCACATACTATTTCTATCAAAACTATTATTAGCACAATACTTATCAAAACCGACTATATAATCAAGAAAATTATTTTTCCCTGGTTTTAATGCAAAATTTAATCCTAGTCCTAATACCGCCAATTCGTTTTTTGTAAGCCTATGGTTGGTTAAATTGAGAACATTGTCATTTAGGGATATTTCATACCACAAACTACCATTCATTAATTTTTCCAATTTTAGTTGCAATGAATTGGAGTGGAGGCCACTAATGTATGAAGCCCTGTCAAAAGCAAACCGCGAAAGAAAGTGGTAAATACCTTCATCTGGACAA
>JAXCGZ010007850.1:10000-42500 GCA_037179515.1 Halocaridina rubra | reverse complement strand
TTAAACATAAGAACATAAGAACATAAGAATAGGGGACACTGCAACATGCCTACTGGCACACTCGAGGCAGCTCCATTTTTGAATGGTATTTTCAGCATGTCTAACCTATTCTATTCTACTCTACTTATTTATTCTATTTTTCATTTTATGATTTTTGTAATAAGCACTAACCTATTCATACCCACCCTACCTCTGTCATATGTCTATCTAATCTACATTTGAAGGTGTCTAGGGTATTGGCATTTACTATCCTACTAGGAAGCCTGTTCCATGCATCAGCTAATCTATTACCAAACCAATTTTTACCAATTTCCCTTCTGAACCTAAATTTATCAAGCTTAAATCAATTATTACGAGTTCTGGTTTGATCATGAATTTTTAAAACTTTATTAATATCTCCCTTGTTAATCCCTTTAAACCATTTATACACTTCAATCATATCCCCCCCTAACTCTTCGCCTCTCTAGAGAATGTAGATTAAGTTTTTTTTAATCTGTCCTCATATGGTAGATTTCTGATATTGTGTATCATCTTGGTCATTCTTCGCTGCACTCTCTCCAAGGATTCAATTTCCATCCTATAATAGGGTGACCAGAATTGCACAGCATAATCTAAATGGGGCCTAACTAATGCAAGATAGAGCTTCAAAATAACTTTTTCCGTCCTATTGCTAACACTTCTTGAGATAAATCCTAAAATTCTGTTTGCTTTATTTCTGACTGCTGTGCATTGCTCTCTTGGCTTAAGATTACTACTCACAAGAACTCCCAAATCCCTTTCACACTGAGAACTCATGATTTAGTGGTTATTTAGCTTATAACTAGTATTGTCTTTTATAGTACCCATTTTAACTACTTTACATTTTTCAACATTAAAATCCATTTGCCATATGTCCGACCATTCAGATAATCTATTTAGATCTTCCTGTAAAGCATGAATGTCTCCTTTTCCATTTATAATTCTACCTATTTTAGTGTCGTCTGCGAATTTACTTAGGTTACTACTGATATCCGAATCCAGATCATTTAGATATACGAATAATAGGGGACCCAGTACCGAGCCTTGTGGTACCCCGCTAGTAACCGAGCCCCACTCCGATTTCTCTCCGTTTATGCAAACTCTCTGTTTTCTGTCTTTTAACCATTGTTTGATCCATCTGAGAACAGCTTCTCCTATACCATGAGCTTCCAGCTTTTTAACTAATCTTTTGTGAGGAACTCTATCAAAAGCTTTGCTAAAATCTAGATATATTGTATCATATTCTTTGCCACAATCTACTGCCTCGTAAACTTCTGAATAAAAAGACAGTAAGTTTGTAAGGCACGAAAAACCCTTAAGAAACCCGTGCTGTGAAAGTTTTATCAGTCTGTGTAATTCTAGATGTGCCCTTATTTGATTTGCAATTATGGATTCTAGAATCTTACCCACTGTTGACGTTAAACTTACCGGCCTATAATTATTCTTTTTCACTCGTTCTCCTTTTTTAAATATTGGTACCACATCTGCCAATTTCCACTCCATGGGTACCGATCCTAATTTTATTGAATTATTAAATAATGCAGTTAGTGGACAACTAAGCTCTTCCTTGCATTCCTTTAATATTCTAGCATATATTCCATCAGGTCCCGGAGATTTATGAGCCTTAGTTTATCTATTTCTTTTATTACCTCCTCTCTCGTAATATTTATTGAACTAAGTATATTATCGGGACTGTCTCTGTAAATGGATTCTACTTCCGGAATATTTTCCAAGTTTTCATTGGTAAATACAGATAAGAAATAATCATTTAAACATGTACACATCACTTTATCGTCATCTGTGATATGGCCATTGGCTACTTCAATTGGTCCGACTTTTTCCTTAAATTTTGTTTGTTAATGTTGATAAAACCCTTTAGGATTTTCTTTAGCTTCTCCTAATATTCTAACTTCGTATTTTCTTTTCGACTCTCTAACTATCTTTTTAACTTCCCTGTTTAACTGTATATATTGCTGCCTCACCTGCTCTTCACCTCTTTTTAGTTTCCTGTATATTCCTCTTTTAATACCTATAAGATTCTTTATTCTATTGTTCATCCATTTAGGGTAATTTTTTCTTGATCTGCAATGTTTCATGGAATATAGTCTCTCTGACTATTCTTAAGAGTCATGACAAAATTGTTATATTCCTCATCCAAATTTATATTAACTGACAGACTGCTGTTCTTTCCTGTGAGAGAATTTAATGTATTGATCTTATCTTGTAATAATCCTTGGCATGTGATACTCAATTTTCGGGGTAATTTGCTACCTGCGACCTGACCTGCTGGATTATCTACCCACATCTGTACCCCAGAAATCCCTTCCCATACCTCATTAGATAATTTAGTTTTTAAGCCCTCAAAATCTCCTGCTCTAAAGTTTGGAACAATATTCGTGTTTTCCTTTCTAGTTTCCTTGAAAAGTATGTTAAATCTAATGGAATCATGGTCACTGTTGCCCAATGGTTCACCAACTTCTAAATTTGTAACCATATTCTCTCTATTACTAAGAACTAAATCTAGTATATTCACCCCCCGTGTTGCTTCAAGTACATGCTGAGAAAGGAAATTGTCTTCTACTACTTCCAAAAACTCCTTAGAGCTACTATCACCTGTTATGGTTTCCCAGTTAATATTTCTAAAATTAAAATCGCCTACAATGCAAACTCTATTTGACCTGGTCACTTTAGAAATTTCATCGTATATAACTTGCGACTTTATATTATCTAGATCAGGTGGTCTGTAGACTACTCCTACAACTAGACTTTCTATATTATTTTTAATTTCAACCCATAAGGTTTCTGAATTTAGATTTGTCTTAATTCCAGACTTAATGCAGCTTCTGAGGCTATCTTTAATATACATAATTACCCCTCCCCCTCTTCTATCTGCACTGCGATCAGCATTATAAAGTTTATATCCTGTAATTATGTACTCAGCTTTAAGGTGTTTGCTTTCTAAATTAATCCAACTTTCACTAATGCATATTATATCCGGTCTCTCACTACATACTATGGCTCTCAGTTCTATCTTGTTACCTAAACTACGGCTATTTGTATAATATACTTTTAAACTTTCTCTAGGTTTACCCTTCTTGTGGCTATTCTTTTTGTTAATATTTGTTTTATGTAACAAATGGTTATTATCCTTAGACTCCCAGTTATTTGACCCACTATTTACTGAACCCTTACTGACTAATTTCTCTGCACAAGTATTATTCATTTCATTGTTTGTATCTAACAAAACCCCCCTACCTCTCTGTCTATCATACCAGCCAATATCGAGACACCTGAATTAGAAAGATGCACTCCATCCCTTGCATACATATTCTTACGACTAGTGAAGTGATCCCACCCGTCTATAAAACCTATATTATTCTCCCGACAGAAGATTTCCATCCTAGCATTTACTCCTATAGCTCGAGACCACCACTCTGAACTAGGGAGAATACCACACATCACAGCAACTGCACCCCTTTTCCTGATCTTATCCAGGGCTTGTCTATACAACCTAATCAGCTCCTCACTTCTGCCATCCTGCACATCATTTCCACCAGCTATCAAACAAACAACATCTTTTTTCTCAATCCAGCTATTTATTGACTCACCCACCTTCTTCATACCTGCTCCAGGGAAAAAATATTTTCCTCTAACTCTATGCCTGAGTTTCCTGTCTACATATCTGCATAGTGAATCCCCTACAATTACCAGAGAACGAGACTTATCCGTAGGATGGGTTACTCCGACCTTGGGAGATTTACCTAGGCTCTTGACCTGGGAGCTTTTCCCACTTCCATTTCTACGTTTGCTAGTACACCTATCTGACTCTATGGGTCCTGAAGAATTTCTGCCGCCACTGTCACATTCATCTCTAAATGAACTAAATGAATTAGCAACTTGTAGTCGAAAAGTATCATTTTTCTTAAGCACCATCTTCGTTGAACCCTTATTCACAACTCTCCAGTCGTCTTCTCTATTCAATTGTCCCTTCCTGGTTAACACCTCTACCTTACCTCTCAGATCCCTGTTCTCCTCTGCTAAGGATCTGACCTCCTGCCTGACTGCGGCCAACTCATTTCTTAAATTAAAAATGAGTTTGCTTGCGTCAGACGAGGACAAATCCCCAGCACACCCACAAACAGCACCAACAACGACACCACCACCAACACCACTACCACTAACACCACCAGCACAAACAACACCACCACTCTCCATTGTACTAAGTATGGTCAAAACTAGACTAAGTATGGTCTTTTATGCTCAGAAATTCTTTGGCCTAGCGAACGACCAGTTTGACCTATGTAAAATTTATTGCAGGAACTGCAATCAATTTTAATAAATCCCTGCTTCTAAAGCTTTTTTATTTTAATGTACATGATTAATTAGGCAGAAGTAATTCTTTTATATTTAATTTTCCCAGAGCAATTGGTTCTTCACTTCTTAACGTATATCAAAATAAAATAGCTTTAGAAGCAAGGATTTATAAAATTGATTGCAGTTTTAGCAATAAATCTTACATAGGTCAAACTAGTCGTTCGCTAGGCCAGAGAATTTCTGAGCATAAAAGAGCAGTGCGATACTGTGTTGAAAGTTCTGCTTTCTTTGTGCATATGCGAGATACTGGTCACCATATTAATTGGAGTGAGTCCTCATTGCTATATAAGAGTAATTGCCAATATAGGAGAAAGATACTTGAAGCAGCCAGTATAGAAAACTCAGACACCTTAAATTTGTTAAATGGACAGTGGAGATCTGACGTTGTGGATGAAGCAATATTGAAAGACCTCATTAAGAAGATTATGCCAAATGACCGTCCATCTGACCTGAGGTCTGAAGGTAATCCCATCGTGGGTCCTCCTGGCAATTGTAGCTAGCATCTCTCCCCATCTTTATCCAAAGCTTTGTATATATCGATTCATTTGTTTCTGAAGAGGACATGAGTCCAGTCGTAATATATAGTAGTACATCTTCGCTTCTTTTTGTGTTTTATTTATGGACCCTTTTAGTTTCATATATATATATATATATATATATATATATATATATATATATATATATATATATATATATATATATATATATTTATATATATATATATATATATATATATATATATATATATATATATATATATATATATATATATATATATATATATATATATATATATATATATATATATATATATATATATATATATATATATATATATATATATATATTTATATATATATATATATATATATATATATATATATATATATATATATATATATATATATATATATATATATATATATATATATATATATATATATATATATATATATATATATATATATATATATATATATATATATATATATATATATATATATATATATATGAAGCAAAAAAAGGCCCATAAATAAAACACAAAAAGAAGCGAAGATGTACAATATATTACGACTGGACTCCAGTCCTCTTCAGGTACAAATGAATTGATAAATGTGAAACACTGGATAAAGGTGGAGAGAGATGCTAGCTACGATTCCCAGGAGGATTCACGATGGGTTTATCTTCAAACCTCAGGTCAGGTGGACGGTCATTTGGCATAATCTTCTTAATGATTTCTTTTAATAATGCTTCATCCACAACGTCAGATCTCCACTGTCCATTTGATAAATTTAATGTTTCGGATTTTTCTATAATAGCTGCTTCAAGTATCTTTCTCCTGTATTGGCAATTACTCTTATATAGCAATGAGGACTCACTCCAATTAATAGGGTGACCAGTATCTCGCATATGCACAAATAAAGCAGAACTTTCAACACCATATCGCACCTTTATCCAGTGTTTTGCATTTATCAATTCATTTGTACCTGAAGAGGACTGGAGTCCAGTCGTAATATATAGTACATCTTCGCTTCGTTTTGTGTTTTATTTATGGGCATTTTTTTTGCTTCATATTGTGCTGTGATATAACAGTTTATTTTGCATATATATATATATATATATATATATATATATATATATATATATATATATATATATATATATATATATATATATATATAATTATATTTATGTATATATACATATTTTATATATATATATATATATATATATATATATATATATATATATATAATTATATTTATGTATATATACATATTTTATATATATATATATATATATATATATATATATATATATATATATATATATATATATATATATATATATATATATATATATATATATATATATATATATATATATATATATATATATATATATATATATATATATATATATATATATATATATATATATATATATATATATATATATATATATATATATATATATATATATATATATATATTTATATTTATGTATATATATATATATATATATATATATATATATATATATATATATATATATATATATATATATATATATATATATATATATATATATATATATATATATATATATATATATATATATATATATATATATAAAGTATGCAAGATGAATTTTCATTAAGCATATTCACTGCAATGTTGAAAAACTACTTCGTTTCGGAATAAATGATTTGTGGACTTTGTTAAGCAAAGAAACTGTATGCTAATAAAGACAGACAGTTAAAGAGACAGACTGACACTTAAAAGAAAATAAATCCAGCGCGAGGACGAATGGTCATGAACGAAGCTCTCTCACTAAATACAAGCATCAGCTTATGTCAAAATATACATTAGACAATTAAATAAGCAAATTTCCTCTTTTTTGCTTTTTATATGTCACTGTTAGTTCCCATTTGGGGGTCGGCACAGGCAGATTGAGGCTGGGGAGTAAAGGCTGGATGCCATTTTTAGCGTCCATCCGCATGCTCGAACGTGGTTACGTCACCTCCCCGAATTGAGCACTACCACTACTCTTCGGCGGTCCCAATATATCTCAACAGCATCTGGTGTTCCACGGCGCACACCCTTCCAAGTAATAACCAGACCCACCGCTTCTTAACATCGCTACTCGACGAAAAACGGTGTACTCAACATAGCTCGGCCGTTGACAGACTAGTATAACCTGATTACTAAAAGGATATTTAATGAGGGATAAAAGAAAGGTTAATAAGTAAGTATTTTAATCGAAGTACAATTATAACTCATCTTAAAATACTTGACTCGAATGTTGACAGATCCGCAATCAAGCCCATCGCGGAGCTTTAGGAAGAAGATCCAGCCTTAATTCCTCACCGCAATCTCTGTATCCAACCCCATCATGGGAGCAAAAGTGACACAAACCGTAAATAAACAAACCAATATTGAGGATGTTAAACGAAACACAAAAGTAGCCTGTATACATACTAACAAACAAGAGAAAGAGAAAAATGGAAAAGATTTTTTAATGAGTGTAATCAGCACAGGCAAAGAAAATTGCCCTCATCGGGGCTAGGCACGAATAAACCATAAAGCAAAGAAAATTGGAGATGGTAAGTGTTGTGACTTGTCAGATGTGAAAGGGTGATAAGAGATGTGTAATGAATACGCCAGAATATTAGGAGTAGATGTAGGCATAGGAAAGCTACCTTAACTGAAGGGAGACTTAACATCGAACTATCCTGGACAGTCATATTACAGTTCAAAACTCCTTCGACTGTTATGTAGATGAGAAATGAAGTATGTTTGCAATAGATATTGAATGCTAAACGAAAAGCAAATTTATGTAATTGTCAAGCATATTAAACGAGGATGCGAGGTAAGCAAACAAACAACAAAAATGTGAAACCAGTTAATAACAATAAAAGAAATTAAAATCATATTACACTAAATATAAAACTCTTCAAAGTGAGGCAATATTTAACTCATGACGGTAGTGGAATATCACTCTTAACATCAGGTATTAGATTTCTGTACAAATATTACGTGTGAGACTGGTGTGTGCTCTGAGTAATGTCCTAATTAACACGAATGAGCCATGTCGTATTAATACAGCTCTCTCTCTCTCTCTCTCTCTCTCTCTCTCTCTCTCTCTCTCTCTCTCTCTCTCTCTCTCTCTCTCTCTCTATATATATCTATATATATATATATATATATATATATATATATATATATATATATATATATATATATATATATATATATATATATATAAAGTTAATGTCCTACTTCAATATATCTCAAAATTTATGATGGGTTTGTGAATTATCACCAATTCAAGTTAGTTCAGGTATTAATTTCCATATATACGAACCACTATTACACACACGCACACACACACACATGTATATATTGTCGTGTGACTAGTATCCCACCGGATGACACCAAATGTCGTGTGACTATTATTCCACCGGATGACACCAAATGTCATGTGACTATTATCCCACCGGATGACACCAAATGTCGTGGTGTAATTCCACTGAGTGTCACCAGTGTTGTGGGATTACTATTTCACACGAGGGTGTCAATATGTTCTTTCTTTTGGTAGCGTGGGTGGTGAAAAGCATCTTCTTTATATGTATTTATTTCTATGTTAATAATAATCCTCAGAGCTCCCATTACTACAGTTCCTGTCACGAACGATTCCAGATTCCCACCCCCAAGGGGGAGGCTAGCTAAGCTGTGTAGGTCACGTCTGCTCCTGACAAGGCCCGGTCTCTGAATCTTTGTAGCTACTCATGGCGGTTGGTGGGTTTCGTGGGCATCACTGCCACTCGGCAGTTTTAGGCATCTTTAATATGCCTTGTGAAGATATATATATATATATATATATATATATATATATATATATATATATATATATATATATATATATATATATATATATATATATATATATATATATATTCTTCTACTAACTCAAATTTTAATTTTTTCAAATTACTATTCAACAGAACTATCTCAGGAGACAGGGGCGGAGTTATAAATTTTTTCTCCTTTGCATACTTACAGTCGGGTAGGTATTTAACTAACTTCTTTTTACTCTTTTTCCTTTTCCTACCCAAAAATACTGCCCAATATCTGTCTTCTGGCCTTCAACTGGCTAGCTTTCACAGGGAAATTTGCATGTAGGAGCTGTTCCTCCCCTGTCTCTTCAGTTTCTGGATCAACTTCGTCTCCTTCAAATTCAGGAAATGGGCTGTTTGACATTCTTGTTGTCATTTCTTGTGAATTCACACTCTTTTCTTCATGACCTAGCTGAAATAATTTTTGACAAACATTATCATGGCTAAAACTTTCAGTTTTATTTTATATATGTAACATATCCCTTCGGACAAATAATGTATATACTGCAGCTAGCAAAAAAAAAATAAAGAATCATTCATAGACTCACGTCCTTTATCACGTAATATCTATCTTGGAATCCTCGGAAATCGAATAATAATCTTATTGGCGAGTCGGGGATGAAACAAAAATAAAACAAACTTCGCATCTCAACCATATCTGGGCAGGTGGGGAATCTTTCTCAAAAATATCCCTCAATAGATATCGCAACAGCTACATCACCTCCCATGAAAATGCACTGATATAGCCTGCAGAAGGACCCGGTGGAGCAGGGGAACGTACCTTGCAAACTCTTCCCCATCATGCTTCCCCAACGGTCTTTCCCACGATTTCACCCACGAGAACAACCCCCCCCATTCCATGACGGGGCCCGGCCGGGTGCGAGCCGCATCAGGGGCCCAGTTCTCCTGGCCTCGTAATGCCGACCAGCTTGCCCGAACGACACTCAGCCTCCCCTTTCTCTCTGTACATTTCCTTTCTTCACTTCTCTATGTACCATGTGTGGTTTCCCCTCTCCACCACTCTGAAGGAGTGGGTGTGTGAAGTCTCGGTTGGGCCGAGTGGTCACATGACTGCGTCACCAGTCCTGGGTCCCCATCTACACCCAAGAGGGTGCGTTATGGCTGCACAATAACTTTCTTTCCTCCCCTCTAAGCTAAGTTAGGGTTACACTAAAACCCCCCTACCCCAGCACAGCCCAAATTCACTCAAGTTTACTCTTATCTTGGCCTGCATTGCGCGAAATTAAAAACTCCTATCTAAATAATATCACACATTTTAACTATTCTTCAAAAAGACATGCTACACATGTATTGTAATATCAAGTTCTTCATCATAAAGACATTAGAAGAACGATCTGTCGTTTAGGTCTTTCTCTTGCCAAAATATAACCCCGCGAAAAAATAAAAAAGAGAGAACCTTGAAAACAGGTGCATGGATTTTCTCACTCGATTTCTTACACTTTAAGAGATTAATATAAAAATGATTTTACCTGTACATTAAACCTTTTCAGTTAAAATCAATATATTTGTCCTCTTAAAAATCAATTTAGGCATTAATACAAATAAATTGAACACCCTTCATATGCAATTCCTCATTATATTCTTCAAATAATAATAAAACTATTATAATCATCATTATCATCATCATTATTACCATCTGACAGCCGTCGCCGCTTCAAATTGCATGCTGGAAGTGATTTCTTCTTCTTTTTTCTCCCTCCTCCTCCTCCTCCACCCCCTCCTTTCCCAATTTTGCAAAGGAATTGGACAGTATAACAAAAAATAAGTTATTCATGGAAAGCACAGAGCTCAAAATTTTCATGTGGTAACTTACTATTTTGCCTGAGATTGTTAGGTGCAATCATATTGAAAGTTTTTAGTAGACGTCTTTTCCGTCCCTGCTTAGCATACTGCTCACACATCTGGGGTGCGTCTTCTTATACTTATCTCCTTTATAGGGTTGAATCTAAGGCAGTCAGAATAATTAATGATCCTGCTCTTACTTCTAATCTGGATTCTCTCTCTCTTCGCTACTACTTCCATCACTGCTTTGATGAATTGGCGAGTTGCATCCTTCCCCCACTGTCGAGGCCACGTAACACTCGCCAAGCGGCCTCATCTCACTGGTATTGTGTACAGATTTGTAGCTCGCGGATTGGTCGGTGCATCGACTGCTTCTTCCTATCTACATCCAGAATCGTCATCTCAGGGCCTAATCCTGCCATATCTCTGTCCTCAATACTCTATTTTTTCTCTAGTCGTCTTCCTTTGTGTATCTTTACCTCATCTCTGCCTTGTCCTTAACCTTTTTCTTTTTCTTCTTCTTGGTGTTTTCTCGTGCCCGGGCCTTTATTGATGAAGGCAGTTTATGCCTGTCCCGCTGTCACACTCATAAAAAAAATAAAGTCTTTTCCCCCAAATTACCCTCCACTAAAAGGAATAAGAGATCCCTCTCCCAGAGCCATAGGTCCCAGTCGGCTCTCCCCTACCCCATGCACAGAGGCACTAAATTTCTCGCGTGCTTATCAGCTATATTGATAATGAGATGTCTATTAAGATTTTCCGCGACTTAAGTATGGAGGGCAACTCCTGATAACACTGTTTTTATCTTTATTTTATTTGTTTCCCTTAAGAGGAAGTCATTAAGATAAGACATTAATAATTAAACAGTTGCCTCTTATGCTGCATAAATAGAGAGGAGCCACTCTCAGTAGTGAATGGAAGCTCACCCAAGTTTTTATTACCTTTTATGAGTAATGGTTATGTGGGAGGATATTAGATTAAATTATTTCTAGGAATCGATAAGGCGTATCATGTTATTTCATTTTTACCCCATATATTATGAGTGTGACACAGGAATGAGCAAAGAAACTTGCCCTCATTGGGCTAGGGCAGCAAGAAAGCATTAAGAAGAAAATTAGCGGCTGAAGGACAAGGCAGAAATAAGAGAATGATAAAAAAAGGTTGAAATAATAGTCAAAATAATGAAGACCTACATAGATAGCAGGACTAGGCCCTGATATTGACGGTAGATCAGCTTTTTAAAGGAAGAAAGGTCATTAGAATTAAGAATGACAGAAGGCGGAAAAGTTATAAAGCCTGGTGAGTATTGACTGGAGATAGAATATTATGTAACTTCCACCATCAAAACCCGTAATTTAGGTCATCGACCCATTATATATAGATACTGAAGAAGCATTTTCAGAAGCAAATGAAATCTCTTCTTCACTTAAGATGAAGGCGTTGATCCAATTTTTGTTTTCCGGAACCATAGAGTGGCTTTATAACTAGAAGCATTAAGTTACCTGCTCAAAGTGTTAATGAAGGATATTTTTGGAAGTGGATATAGCGTCTTACGTCCATTCTGATACAAGGAGCTTACACAAGAAACACACGTTACATTGCTTATGACACATCACCATTGGTTTAAGTCTCTCTCTCTCTCTCTCTCTCTCTCTCTCTCTCTCTCTCTCTCTCTCTCTCTCTCTGCTTATTAATCTTAGTGATAACAGAAGCAGAGTATACTCTACGTATTAGGAGTAAGGTCCAAAGGTATTGGAAAAAAAAGCACATTTTAAAAAGCACGGATCAACATACTTTAGACTTTTGCATTTTATCTAGAATTATTATACTATCCTATTCTAATAACTAATTTCTTTCATTTATATCCATTTACCGTCCTTCTTCTTTCTCTATTACACGTGTTGCTCATGTAAATCACATGCGAACGTAAGCAAACAAAAATTATCGAGAAATAGCTTTCCAGCATGCCAGTTCACATCACGCAACTGGTATTCTAATTTGGAAATGATTACACATTTTAAGAACGAGTCATTGTATTTTATGATAACTTAAGAAATGTATGATAATTCAAGAAAAAAATGAGAAATAAGAAAAATTAATGAATTAAATGTTATGAACGTTCTTATAAATCTCAAAGAGGGAGCCTAAACATTAATTACCGACATATTAACAAAGAATTGTTTGAATTTGTTTTCATGACTTACGTGGGTTCAATCTGGATATGCAGCACCTTCTGAAATACGAGCTCAGTAAACCATATAAACTGAAAATAGTTCAAACACATGCTCCGAAAGTGGTGACAGATATAAAAATTCTTAGTTATATTTGAAAGACTGAAAGACTTAGAATGATCTCCTCTTGAATTTAGAAGAAAGAATGGGATATGTTATCAGTTTTAATTTCTTTGACATTTTTGACAAAGTTGATAGAAGGCAATACTTTAAAATGATCGGAGACCTCAGTTTGAATCTTTAAAGGAAAACTTACTTGCGGGATGCAGAAAGTAGTTTTAGTTTGAGGATAGTTGATAAGTGGGATTAGCTCAGAGAAGAAACTGCAAACGTAAGCACATATATAGTGTTAAGTAAAAATATGAAATATGTTAGCATATCAAAAAATTATCAGGAGATGGGGAATAGAGAGTACAAGGGTATTTCCTGCGAGCATTCTTAGGTACACACACACACACACACACACACACACACACACACACACACACACACACACACACACACACACACACACACACACACACACACACCTACAAAAGAGCAAGAAATGACTACCTAAGCATAAGAAGAGAGGCAGAGAGAGACTATGAGAGGGAAATCACCAGGAAAGCTAAAGATAATTCCAAGCTTTTCCACAGCTTTATCAGAGGAAAACTGAAGGTAAAAGAACAGGTTTTAAGGCCTAAGAGAGTGGATGGAAGCATCACTGAGACGGATGAAGAGATCTGCAAAGAATTGAACAAGGAGTTTAAGTCAGTATTTACAGTAGAAAATACCCCACCCCCTCAGATTGCAGAGATAGAAGCTCAAGGGCCGGTATTAGAGAACATCAACCTTACAGCCACAGAGGTATGCAAAGTGCTGATGGATTTAGATGTTTATAAAGGTACAGGTCCTGATGACATATCCCGTCATGTACTTAAAGAATGCGCAAACTCAATATCAGTGGCACTAAGTATCATATTTAAAAAGTCACTGGAGTCAGGGGAGATTCCAAGATGCTGGAAACAAGCAAACGTGATACCTATCTTCAAAAAGGGAAGGAGGGATACGGCTCTGAACTATAGACCAGTTTCCTAGACCAGCATAGTGTGCAAAGTTAAGGAGAAACTACTAAGGAAACATATCTCTCTTCACTTGGAATCCTTCAACTTTTTGTCAGTGAGGCAACATGGCTTAAGAGAAGGTAGATCAACAGTAACAAACTTATTAGAATTTTGTGATAAGGTAAGCCGAATCTTACAGGAAAGAGAGGGCTGGGCAGATTGCATATTCCTAGACTTCCAGAAAGCATTTTACACTGTTCCACATGGGAGACTTATTAGGAAGCTGCAAGCAATGAATAGAATAGGTGGAAATGTCTTGAAATGGATAAAAACTTGCTTAGAAGGAAGGGAACAGCGGGTTAGAGTAAAATACTCAGTGTCTGAATGGAGAAGAGTTAGTAGTAGAGTTCCACAGGGTTCAGTTTTAGGGCCTTTTGTTCCTTGTATATGTAAATGACCTACCAGAGTCTGTAAATTCATTCATGAATATGTTTGCAGATTATGCAAAGATTGTGAAGAAAGTAGGAAACGAGAGCAATGGTAGAGAACTTCAGGAAGATCTAAATAGTCTGCACGAGTGGTCGGAATAGTGTCTAATGAAATTCAATACTTCAAAATGTTAGGTAATGAGAATTGGTACAAGTGCAAGAAGGCCCAAGCTTGACTACTTGGTGGCTGAAGTACAACTTAAAGAGACAGAAAATGAGAGAGATCTAGGAGTAAACATACTAGCAGATTTGTCTCCAGAAATAAATATAAATGGCATAGTAAGGGCAGCATATGCATTCTTATCAAATGTAATGGTAGCCTTCAGGCACATGGACAAGGAAATGTTCAGAAATATTTATGTAATCTATGCTAGGCCAAAACTCGAATATGCAGCCCCCTTTTGGAATCGCACTTGAAAAAACACATAGCAAAGCTTGAAAAAGTTCAAAGACATGCCACGAAACTGGTGCCAGAAATTCGTAATCTCAGTTATGATGAGAGGCTGAGGGAATTAGACTTACCATCACTCGAAGCTAGAAGATTGATGGAATATATGGTGAGATTCTTTAAATTACTTCATGGTTATGATAGAGTGGATTGGGATCAATATTTCGATATGGCAGGCTCTAGAAGTAGAGGTCATAGTTTGAAGCTTCGTAAGAAAACTTCTTTGCAGGATGTAAAGAAATATTTTTTCAGTGTAAGAGTAGTTGATAATTGGAATTCGCTAAGCGAGGAGGTAGTTAATGCTATGTCAATCAATAGTTTTAAGGACAGATATGATAAGTATCACTAAGTACAAAATGAAACCAATCAGAAGACGGGAAGATACGAGCTTTGGGCTCTTTCCCGTAAACACAATTTGGTAATCACAATTAGGTAATCACTAAAGAGTGTAAAAGAGCTAAGGAGTGGAAAAACAAATGCTGGAAAAGGTATAGGAGGAGAAAAAAACATAAATGCCGGGCAGACCTATAAAAGAGCAAGAAATTATTACCTAAGTAGAAGAAGAGAGGCAGAGAGAGACTATGAAAGGGACATCACCAGGAAGGCTAAAGAAAATCCCAAGCTTTTCCACAGCTTTATCGGAGGAAAACTGAAGGTAAAAGAACAGATTTTAAACTTTAAGAGAGCAGATGGAAGTGTCACTGAGACGGATGAAGACATCTGCAAAGAACTGAACAAAAAGTTTCAGTCAGTACTTGCAGTAGAAAATACCCCACCCCCTCAGATTGCTGAGATAGAGGCTCATGGGTCACTATTAGAGAACATCCTCCTTTCAACCACAGAGGTATGCAAAGCACAGATGGAGTTAGATGTCCATAAAGCTAAAGGTCCTGATGATATATCCCTTCATGTACTTAAAAAATGCACAAACTCAAAATCAGTGGCACTAAGTATCATATTTAAAAAGTCGCTGGAGTCAGGGTAGATTCCAAGATGCTGGAAACAAGCGAACGTGATACCTATCTTCAAAAAGGGAAGGAGGAATATAGCTCTATACTAAAGACCTGTTTCCTTGACCAGCTCTTCTTCTTCGTCTTCTTTGTCTACATCTTTTCCCACTTTTATGTGGGGTCGATGTTTTTGTCCAGTGTTCTCCATTTGTTTCTGTCCCATACCTCATCACCCAACAAACCTTTAGGCCTCAGGTTGTCATTGATGCAATCCATCCACCTACGCTTTGGTCTCCCCCTCCTTCTCCCACCCTATATATCCATTTCCATCACCCTCCTCCCAACATGCTGTTCATCCCTCCTAACGACATGACTATACCATCTTAGTCTACTTTTTTGTATCTTATCTAATATTTCTCTAATTTTTTAGGTACCTCTAATTACCTCGTTTCTGATCTTATCGCTTCTTGTCACCCCACACATCCATCTCAACATCCTCATCTTTGCCACATCCAGTTTTTATTCTCTTTTGTCTTCTTTATTGCCGATGACTCTGCTCCATACATCATCGCAGGTCTCACAACTGTCTTATGCACTTTACCCCTCAACTTAATCCCAATTCTCCTGTCGCACAGCACCCCAGACACTTTCTTCCAGTTCTTCCATCCAGCTTGTATTCTGTGGGTTATTTCTGACTCTAGGTCACCATTCTCTGCTACTGTTGATCCCAAATACTTGACCTTTTCAACTCTTTTCAACACCTCCCCCTGCAAATTTATCTCTCCATCCTCATCATCTCTCAACCTCAAGTACTCTGTCTTCTTCCTGCTGATTTTCAGTTCTCTATCCTCCATCACTCTTCTCCACTCCTCAAACTTCTCCTCCACTACCTGTCGTCTGTTGCTACGCAGTACGATGTTATCTGCAAAGAGCATACACCATGATGACTGATCTCTAATTCCCTGGGTTACTACATCCAAGATCAGATCAAATAGATATGGAGTCAAAGCAGACCCTTGATGCAGACCAACATTTACTGAGAGGCTTTTTGTCAAGCCCACACTGCTCTTAACATTTGCCTCTGCCTTCTCATACATATCTTGGATGATTCTTACATATTTCTCGGGGACTCCCTTTTCTCTAATACACCTCCACACCTCTTGATGTGGTACTCGATCATATGCCTTTTCTAGGTCAATAAAGACCATATGCAGTCCTTTCTGTTTCTCCCTATGCTTTTCCATCATTTGTCTCAAGGCAAATATGGCATCCACTGTCCCTCTTCCAAACATGAAGCCAAACTGTTCATCCCCAATTGTCATTACCTCTCTGAGTCTCCTCTCTATGATTTTGTCCAATATCTTCATAGTATGACTTAACATATTTATGCCTCTATAGTTTCCACACTCCTGAATGTCTCCCTTCCCTTTATAGATTGGGATGATTAAGCTTCCTCTCCACTCCTCTGGCATCTTTTCCTGACTAAAGATCTTTTGCATTAAGTCCCACAAGATATCTATGCCTTCCTCTCCAAGACTCTTCCATACCTCCACTGTCATCTTATCAGGTCCTGCTGCCTTTTCATTTTTCATTTTCCTTACTGCCCACTCAATCCCTCTTCTAGCCACTGTTGTTGTAACTACTTCATTTGGAAGTCTATCTTCAGATACTGCTCTTGGGTTCTCTTCATTTAGTAATCCTTCAATATAAGTTTGCCATCCGCTTTTTATTTCATCCTATTCTGCTAGGACTACTCCATGGCTATCCTTTATTTGTCTTACTTGGGTCAAGTCTTTGGATGCAGCATCTCGGGCCTTGGCAATTCGCCATATTTTCTTCTCTCCTTCTGGTATTTCCAGCTCTTCATAGACTTCATTCAATGTCTCTGCCATTGCCTTTACAACTGCTCTCCTTGCCTCCTTCTTTGCCTGCCTGTACTCTTCTTTATCTTGCTCCAGGCCTGATAAATCTGCCTTTTTCTTAGCTTCTTTCTTGTTCTTCACCCATTCTTGACTTCCTCATTCCACCACCATGACTCTTTATTATTTGGAGGTTTCCTTCCTGATGACTTTCCAAGTACCTCCTCACCAATCCTCAAAATCACCTTACTATTCTGTCCACCATTCTTGTACATCCTCATGCAACCTTATCGCTTCCAACACTCTTCCCTTAAACATAGCCCTCAGCTCTGCATCTTTCAATCTCCACCACTTTATCTTTGGGTCCATCCTCGGCTTCTTACTTTTTCTACATTTCCTGAGCCTGCAATCAGTTACTACTATCCTATGTTGCACTGCTACGCTCTCCCCATTTATTACTTTTCAGTTGCTAATCTCCTTCAGATGGTCTCTCCTACACAACAATAAATCTATCTGACTCTCCCTCCCACCACTACTGTATGTAATCAATCCTTTTTCTCAAAGAATGTGTTGACCAATGCCAGATCAAATGCCACTGCAAAATCAATCACTCTCCCTCCTCCCTCATTTTTCTCGCCCACCCACTATGTATAATAATAAGACGGAAATATTGTATAAGTAATTAAATTTAAGCAAGCTTAGCTCCTTGAATAAAGTGGAAGTTGAGTCATATTTTCCACTATATGTAATATTTCTGATCAGTTTTTTCTGAGTTACAAATACATCCCTTACAATTGACGGCCAAGTACAACCCCAAATGGACAAACAGTATATAATATGAGGATAACACAGGGAATAGTATATGCTTTTTAGGGCTTCATTTGTTTGGTTATGGTGAATTTTATGCTAAATTCCACACGTCTTAGACAGTTTTGAGCAGACAGATTGAATATATTTCCAACTTAAATTTTCATCAATAATTACCCCCCAAAATTTCTTACAAACAACTCTTTTAACTTCATACCCATTCATATTAACCTGACCAATATTGTGTGCTACAGATCTATTTTGAGATAAGATACAGTCAATTTTGGAAACATTTAGCTTTAATTTATTAGCAGAGACCCAGTTGTTAATTTTTTCTAGTTCACTATTTAAAACAGAATGCAGGTGGTCAAGGTTATTATCATGCAAAAGCAGGTTGATGTCATCTGCATAGAGAATATATTTGAATTTATTACTGGCATTGGAAATATCATTTATATAAACTAAAAATAACAGCGGGCTCAGTGTTGATCCCTGTGGTAACTCCCCTCTCAATAGTTTGCAACAAAGATGCTTCCCCATTACAATATACGGCTTGTTTTCTATTTTTCAAGTAGCTCTTAAATAACTGTAATGGTGTTCCAATAATACCAACACAATTTAGTTTTTCTATTAGTATATCATGGTCTAATGAGTCAAATGCTTTGGACAAGTCTATGAAAACCTCTGCAACAAAGTTTTTATTTTCCAAATTTTCATAAACATCACTTGTAAAGTTCATTATTGCTTTTTCAGTGGTTTTATTATTACAGAAACCGTATTGATTTTCAGATAATAGGTTGAGCTTTTCAAGGAATTCTTTAAGTCTGTGAACAATCGCTTTTTCAAGCACTTTACTTACGGACGGTAAGATTGATATAGGTCTGTAGTTATTTTCATCATCTTCATTGCCTGACTTAAATATAGGAATTACTTTAGCACTTTTTAGTTTGTCTGGAAATCATCCTTGCTGAAAACATAGATTGATTATGTGGGTAAGTGGGGTATCAACGTAATGGGCAGTGACTTGGAGTAGTTTTGATGGAATTTCATCATATCCCGACGCTGTATTTGGTTTTAAGGTTTTTATATATTTAGTGACTTCCTCACTTGTTACAGGATACAAGTAAAATGAAAAGTATGGTGGATATATTAAGAAATTAACAGTGTGAGTTTTGTTGCACAATTTGTTGTTCCTGTGTTGGTTGTGCTATAGTTAAGAAATGATCATTAAGGATATTGGCAGTGGGGTCATTATAATTTTTTAATTTGATTTCCTTTGAACGATTAAGTTCTTTTCGTCCCATTAGGCTGTTTATTGTATTCCAGGTGGACTTGCTGTTTCCTTGTTCCTTCTTAAGCTTATCCTGAAAATATAAATTTTGTGCAGCTCGAAGTAGTGTTTCTAGTTTGTTCCTGTAAGCTTTATATCTGGTTCCAAAAGACAAAGGCCATTTCTAGTCGGTGTTTTTCTTTGATACTATTTTTTAACCCTGCAATTATATGTGGGCATCTGTTGTTTTTATTATTTACTGTCAATTTTCTTAGAGGAAAGCAGTCTAGAAATTTATCTCTAATTGTACGATGAAATTTATTAAAAGCTTCATTTGCGTTATTTAGGTCTATGATATGTTGCCATTTTTCATGTGGTATATCTCTAGTGAATTTAGCTATGTTATCATCAGAGTAATCTCTTTACATATGCATCAAATTTATGATCTTATTTTTTAAACTGAGAGTATACTGCGAAATGATCTGTTATGTCGGTGTACACTATGTAATTGCTTATATTGTCTTCAAGATTTGTGGTCCAGATATGATCGATAAGAGATGCACTATTTTCAGATACTCTCGTAGGTTTAGTAGTTAGTGGAAAGCAGCCATGTGAATACATTATGTTTATAAAATCAGTTACTCTTTGATCATTTGTTTTAGACAAATCTAAGTTCCAATCACCGAATATATAAATAGTTTTATACTTTTTTCTTGCTGCAAAATCAAATACTTTCAGTAAAGCTCCAAGGAATTCAGGCATGCTCCCCTTCGGTGGTCTATATACAGATGCGAAGAAGCAATTTTCCTTACCATTATGTACCTGTACACTAACACATTCAATGAATCGTTCTATCATGCTGCACTCCTTTATAACACACGAGCTATACTTATTTGCTACATACATACATACACCTCCACCTTTCCTGTCTCTGTTCTGAGTGTACATATTATAACCTGTTATATTATACAATGATTCAATATCATTATCCAGCCTAGTCTCCGAAAAAAACATTACATCACATATATTATTTTCTGTTAAACATTGATCAACAAATATTTGAAGATTATTTTCAAGACTTCCAGTGTTCATGCACAAAACCGAAAATGCGTCAGATTTATTTAACTTTGAATAAAGATAATTTAAGTATATATAATTTGAAAAAGTGTTGGTTGCGTTTCTCATATTATTAAAAAACAAATCTATTTTATTTTCTAGATCAAGTGGGTTAAATATCATCTTATTAAGCTCATTGATAAATAAGTAATTTGGAAGTACTTTGTCGTTGTTTGTTAGCCTTATAAGTTCATCATTACTAATGGAATAGTATGGAAGGTATCTATTTACAGCCATGATGAAGAAATAGATTACACTACCTCTACATTTACTGACTTACAAGTTACCACTTATCTCTTCCAAATCTTGCCGGGTTCTTCCGGCCATTTATTGGTTTTGGGTGAGAGTGTGTTACAGCGCCCGTGGCGAGTGACTCTGCAGGAGGGGTGCGGGTGATGACATATCACTCTCCCGCTCCCCACTCCCACACTCCCCACCCCCACACCACTGATCCTGGTCATCTCCTCATCCGCACCACCCACTACACCAGCCACATTTGTGACAGGTGCTTCATGCTGATTGCTGCCTGAAGCCGATGAAGTCTGGGAAGGATGATGCACGGCTGCTCTCTCTGTGTTGTATCGTTCCTTCACTATGAGCTTAGTATGCCTAAAGTAGGCTGTTTTCCCTTCCAATCTAGTCTTTTTTAGTTGTGGCATCTGTGCAGATTTTATTGCCTGTGATGCAGCACACAGGTCATCATTAAGGTAGATCTTGGTGCCTTGCAACTTTTTGGCATTTCTCATGACCGTCTCTCTCTCTCTGTCACAGTAGCGGGAGAAACGAGCCACGATGGGGCGAGGTTTGTCATCTCGTAGTGGTCCCACCCTGTGAGACCTCTCCAACGTCATGCCTTCCAACTGTAGTTTATCAGCAAGCAGGGCTGACACCACTGTCGCTGTTTGCTCCCAGGGCTCCCCATCGCGTTGCTCCTCTACACCGCTTAATCGGATGTTGTTTCTTTTGGAATAATCCTCTTGGTAATACAAGCGTTCTTCTAAGGTGGTTATTTTTTTATTTGCAGAATTTATTTGTTGAGATAGATTATCGATTGTTTCTTTGTCGTTACTCTTTTCTTTCTCATGAATTTTAATAGTCAATTTGAGGTCATCAATTTCTCTCTGGCTGAACTCCAGGCTTGTCGTAAGGCAGGAAACTGTGGATTCAAGTGACTTTATCCTGTCACTAAGCTGTTTCACCATTAACTCCATAGCACTCTTATATGCATTTTCTTGAGATTCCAATAGTTTGGTAATAACAATTGAATCCATTGTTGTTAAGCGGAGCCGCGGTGGAAGCTCAGTGACGTCACAACACCAGTGCGCATTCGCAGAAATCAGCCAACGGGTCTAGAAGGGATGTAGAGAAGGGATTCAAATATCTCAAATATTTCACTTACAAAAAAAAACAAGTTCACCTATACTCACAACTCATGCAAATCCCTCTAGAGAGTCACTGTGGTCTTAGATACCTTGCTTGGGTGATTTAATGTCCATAGCAGGTCACAATCTCTTGTTTATTTATAAATATTGGAGAGCTCTCAACTTATAAACAGTGCCAGTCACAATACACAATGTAACCGACCAGGAGGCGGGATATTATGAGTTTGGGGCTCCTTCCCATAAAGGTCATTACAAATAGGTAATTACACACACATGCACACACACACACACACACACACACACACACACACACACACACACACACACACACACACACACACACACACACACCCGTTTGGAATGGATAAAAACTTACTTAGAAGGAAGGGAACAGAGGGTTAGAGTAAGACACTCAGTGTCTGAATGGAGAAGAGTTAGTAGTGGAGTTCCACAGGGTTCAGTTTTAGGGCCACTTTTGTTCCTTGTATATGTAAATGACCTACCAGAGTCTGTAAATTCATTCATGAATATGTTTGCAGATGATGCAAAGATTGTGAAGAAAGTAAAAAACGAGAACAATGGTAGAGAACTTCAGGAGGATCTAAATAATCTGCATGAGTGGTCAGAAAAGTGGCTAATGAAATTCAATACCTCAAAATGTAAGGTAATGAGAATGGGTACAAGTGCAAGAAGGCCCAAGCTTGACTACTCGGTGGCTGGAGTACAACTTCAAGAGACAGAAAATGAGAGAGATCTAGGAGTAAACACACTGGCAGATTTGTCTCCAGAAATACATATAAATGGCGTAGTAAGGGCAGCATATGCATTCTTATCAAATGTAAGGGTAGCCTTCAGGCACATGGACAAGGAAATGTTCAGAAATATTTATGCAACCTATGTGAGGCCAGAACTCGAATATGCAGCCCCCTTTTGGAATCCGCACTTGAAAAAGCACATAGCTAAGCTTGAAAAAGTTCAAAGACATGCCACGAAACTGGTGCCAGAAATACGCAATCTCGGTTATGATGAGAGGCTTAGGGAATTAGACTTGCCATCACTCGAAGCTAGAAGAGTAAGGGGGGATATGGTGACAGTCTTTAAATTCCTTCATGGTTATGATAGAGTGGATAGGGATCGATATTTCGATATGGCTGGCTCTAGAACTAGAGGTCATAGTTTGAAGCTTCGTAAGTAAACTTCTTTGCAGGATGTAAGGAAATACTTTTTCAGTGTAAGAGTAGTTGATAATTGGAATTGGCTAAGCGAGGAGGTAGTTAATGCTATCTCAATCCATAGTTTTAAGGACAGGTACGATAAGTATCACTAAGTCTAAAATGGAACCGATGAGGAGACGAGAAGATACGAGCTTTGGGCTCTTTCCCGTAAACACAATTAGGTAATCACACACACACACACGTGAACATTGGTAGAGAACTTCAGGAGGATCTAAATAATCTGCATGAGTGGTCAGAAAAGTGGCTAATGAAATTCAATACTTCAAAATGTAAGGTAATGAGAATGGGTACAAGTGCAAGAGGGCCCAAATTTGACTACTCGGTGGCTGGAGTACAACTTCAAGAGACAGAAAATGAGAGAGATCTAGGAGTAAACATACTGGCAGATTTGTCTCCAGAAATACATATAAATGGCATAGTAAGGGCAGCATATGCATTCTTATCATATGTAAGGGTAGCCTTCAGGCACATGGACAAGGAAATGTTCAGAATATTTATGTAACCTATGTGAGGCCAGAACTCGAATATGCAGCCCCCTTTTGGAATCCGCACTTGAAAAAGCACATAGCTAAGCTTGAAAAAGTTCAAAGACATGCCACGAAACTGGTGCCAGAAATACGCAATCTCAGTTATGACGAGAGGCTGAGGGATTTAGACTTACCATCACTGGAAGCTAGAAGAGTGAGGGGGAATATGGTGACAGTCTTTAAATTCCTTCATGGTTATGATAGAGTGGATAGGGATCGATATTTTGATATGGCTGGCTTTAGAACTAGAGGTCATAGTTTGAAGCTTCGTAAGAAAACTTCTTTGCAGGATGTAAGGAAATACTTTTTCAGTGTAAGAGTAGTTGATAATTGGAATTGGCTAAGCGAGGAGGTAGTTAATGCTATCTCAATCCATAGTTTTAAGGACAGGTATGATAAGTATCACTAAGTCTAAAATGGAACCGATCAGGAGACGGGAAGATACGAGCTTTGGGCTCTTTCCCGTAAGCACAAATAGGTAATCACAATTAGGTAATCACACACACAGACACTATTCAGAACACAAGAAAAGATGGGAATGATAAAAAACTTGTTGCAAGAGGCAAGAAGGTTAAATGAGGAAAGAACTGAAGAAGAGGAGAAAAATATTCATTTCAGTGCTCTTCCAGACAAAGGGGAGATAAAGAAGATAATGACAGAAGATCAGGGGATGGGGCCTCATTAAGATTGTTATACACAAATGCTGATGGATTAGCTGGTAAGACAGTAGAATTAAAAGTCCGGATTCACAACAGTAAGGCAGATATAGTAGCAATTACAGAGACTAAGATGAGTGAGGATATAAACATTGTCACAGTTTTTCCTAAGGGCTTCAGAATATTAAGGGTTGAAAGATCTGAGAGGACTGGTGGAGGGCTAGCACTGCTCATAAGTGAAAGGATTCAAGATGAAGAAATAAACTTGGCTATAGAAAGTGAGTTCAAGGAATTTTTTGTGGCTAGCATAAATACTGGGTCAGAGAGCATTTTAATAACTGCTGTATATAACCCACCAAGGAACCAGAATAGGCTAGAAGTTTATGAGGAAAGTCAAATAGGTACTGTTGAAGTCATAAACTCAGTTGTTAACATGGCACGGGAGAGAAAATGTAGGATTTTTATTATGGGAGATTTTAATCATAAAGAGATAGATTGGATAAATCTTGACCCACACAGGGGTGAGGACTCATTCGGGGCAAGATTCCTAGATTGCGTACAACGGAATATCCTACACCAACATGTAATGGAACCAACGAGGGCCAGGGGTGGGGATGAGCCATCACTACTTGATCTAGTAATCACAGATAATGTGTTGGATATTGAAAAAATTGAGTATGAACCACCAATTGGAAAGAGTGACCACTGTGTGTTGTTGATGGAGTATATCATTGAAGATATTCTGCCTGAGAGTAGAGGTACTGAGGACATGAGGAGGAACTATCCAAAAGGAGATTACATCAAAATGAATGAGCTTTTTGCAGTTATTGACTGGAGAACCTTATTTTACAACAAATCTGTACAAGAAATGTATGATATCTTTTGTGAGAAATATGGGAACATAGTAGATTGCTGCATACCTGTCACCAAAGTAGGTGTAATTCATGCCAGAGAGAAATGGTTTGATAATGAGTGTAAAAGAGCTAAGGAGTGGAGAGACAAATGCTGGAAAAGATATAGGAGGAGAAAAAACATAAATGTCTGGCAAACCTACAAAGGAGCAAGAAATTATTACCTAAGTAAAAGAGGAGAGGCAGAGAGAGACTATGAGAGGGACATCACCAGGAAGGCTTAAGAAAATCCCAAGCTTTTCCACAGCTTTATCAGAGGAAAACTGAAGGTACAAGAACAGGTTTTAAGGCTAAAGAGAGTGGATGGAAGCATCACTGAGACGGATGAAGAGATCTGCAAAGAATTGAACAAGGAGTTTCAGTCAGTATTTACAGTAGAAAATACCCCACCCCCTCAGATTGCAGAGATAGAAGCTCAAGAGCCGGTATTAGAGAACATCAACATTACAGCCTCAGAGGTATGCAAAGCGCTGATGGAGTTAGATGTTCATAAAGCTACAGGTCCTGATGATATACCCCTCATGTACTTAAAAAATGAGCAAACTCAATATCAGTGAGACTAAGTATCATATTTAAAAAGTCACTGGAGTCAGGGAAGATTCCAAGATGCTGGAAACAAGCAAACGTGGTACCTATCTTCAATGAGGGAAGGAGGGATACCGCTCTGAACTATAGACCAGTTTCCTTGACCAGCATAGTGTGCAAAGTTATGGAGAAACTACTAAGGAAACATATCTTTCATCACTTGGAATCCTTCAACTTTTTGTCAGTGAGGCAACATTGCTTCAGAGAAGGTAGATCAACAGTAACAAATTTATTAGAATTTTATGATGAGATAAGTCGAATCTTACAGGAAAGAGAGGGCTGGGCAGATTGCATATTCCTAGACTTCCAGAAAGCGTTTGACACTGTTCCTCATGGCAGCCTTATTAGGAAGCTGCAAGCAATGACTAGACTAGGCGGAAATGTCTTGAAATGGATAAAAACTTACTTAGAAGGAAGGGAACAGAGGGTTAGAGTAAGACACTCAGTGTCTGAATGGAGAAGAGTAAGTAGTGGAGTTCCACAGGGTTTAGTTTTAGGGCCACTTTTGTTCCTTGTATATGTAAATGACCTACCAGAGTCTGTAAATTCATTCATGAATATGTTTGCAGATGATGCAAAGATTGTGAAGAAAGTAAAAAACGAGAACAATGGTAGAGAACTTCAGGAAGATCTAAATAGTCTGCATGAGTGGTCAGAAAAGTGGCTAATGAAATTCAGTACTTCAAAATGTAAGGTAACGAGAATGGGTACAAGTGCAAGCAGGCCCGAGCTTGACTACTCAGTGGCTGGAGTACAACTTCAAGAGACAGAAAATGAGAGAGATCTAGGAGTAAACATACTGGCAGATTTGTCTCCAGAAATACATATAAATGGCATAGTAAGGGCAGCATATGCATTCTTATCAAATGTAAGGGTAGCCTTCAGGCACATGGACAAGGAAATGTTCAGAAGTATTTATGTAACCTATGTGAGGCTAAAACTCGAATATGCAGCCCCCTTTTGGAATCCGCACTTGAAAAAGCACATAGCTAAGCTTGAAAAAGCTCAAAGACATGCCACGAAGCTGGTGCCAAAAATACGTAATCTCAGTTATGATGAGAGGCTGAGGGAATTAGACTTACCATCACTCGAAGCTAGAATATTGAGGGGGGATATGGTGACAGTCTTTAAATTCCTTCATGGTTATGATAGAGTGGATAGGGATCGATATTTTGATATGGCTGGCTCAAGTAACTAGAGGTCATAGTTTGAAGCTTCATATGAAAACTTCTTTGCAGGATCTAAGGAAATACTTTTTCAGTGTAAGAGTAGTTGATAATTGGAATTCGCTAAGTGAGGAATTAGTTAATGCTATCTCAATCCATAGTTTTACGGACAGGTATGATAAGTATCACTAAGTATAAAATGGAACCGATGAGGAGACGGGAAGATACGAGCTTTGGGCTCTTTCCCGTAAACACAATTAGGTAATCACAACTAGGTAATGATACACACACACACACACACCAGAGGCGAGGCAATCACATTACATTACCTATTTTTTTTTTTTGTAAATTGGAGAGAGCTCTTATAGTCATATTACCTGATCCAGTGGTTCCATATATATATGTTAAAATCAATATCCCTAAAATGTATATTAACTTGATAGTTAGTTTGTTATATGAAATAATTGAATAATTAGATAAATACGAAAAATACTCCTGTCAACAGTACTGACTTAAATTGCCAAGTAGCACAGTTGTCTTTTTTTTTTCTTTTTGCTTTGTTCTCTTTTATTATTATTATATATTTGTTTTGTATAACTTGAGTTAGACTTAAAGTCTGATCCTGTGATAACATACCTTGGTTAATAAGTGATTAATATATATATTTTTTTTTCTGAAATGACCGGTTTAGCAGTTAAGAAGAATATATAGCAGAAACTGGTGGGTATCTCCTCAGATAAAATTTTTTTTCTTCTAGTGGGCTTTTATTTGGCATTTTTTCTTCTCAAATTACCAAAGTCAAATTTCAAGTTAGGATGTGTGTTACCAGAAAAGAGATGAACTGAGTAGCTAAATAGTACTCATATAGAAGATACAGAAATTCTGTGTAAAACTTTCTCCGGGGATATTAGGTCACTGCTTTCCTCTGAGAGAGACGACATTGCAGCATGGATTGTCCAGCTAAAGAAAAACATTGAGCAGTTTAAAAAAGAGTTTCAGGAGCTGAATTCAGAATATGATGCCATGAAAACTTCCTTTACAGGTGCACTAAATGGGAATGTGGCAGTAAAAGAGGATGTGAGGGTGGTGGCACTAGAAAACATACACATCATTGTTGACTAGAAAAACACAGTAATAGAAAAAAATGAAAGATGTTGTGATGGAAAGGGCCAATCCACTGATTAAACAGGCACTTGATAAAGAGAGGACAAAATAAATCTCAGGCATAAGTGAATCCCTACAGTTAACATGGCGGGGGAGATTTGATGAAAATAAAGCTAGGATTTTAGACCTGATAAGGAGGCATAGAGTAGAATGTGATCTTGAGGATATTGTAAACATTCTCAAACTTGGTAAATATTCTAGGGAAGGAAAACAAAGACCAACAAAAATAACCTTTGAGAGAGGGGATGCATGTAGAGAAATATTGATAAGGAAAAAAATCATTAAAGAACTTCAAGAATTCAAAACAGTGTTCATAAGACCATAATGAACACAGGAAGAGATAGGATCAAAAACCTTTGCAAGAGGCAGGAAGGTTAAATGAGGAAAGAAATGAAGAAGGGAAGAAAATAACTTGGTTCAGAGTTCTTCCAGACAATGGGGATATAAAAAATATAATGAAAGAAGATTAGGGGGTGGGGCCTCATCAATACTGCTGTACACAAATGCTGATGGAATAGCTGGTAAGGCAGTAAAATTAAAAGATAGAATTCACAACAGTAAGGCAGCTATGGTAGCAGTTCTTTTTTTTTATATATGAGTGTGACACTGGGACAGGCAGAAACTGCCCTCATTGATAAAGGCCCAGGCACGAGAAACTACCAAGACGAAGGAAAACAAAAAGGTTAAGGACAACGCAGAGATGAGGTAATGTCACACAGAGGAAAACGACAGGCAGAAAAAACAGTCAAAATACAGAAGACCCAAAGATAGGGAGGACTAGGCTCTGAGATGATGATAGATCTGCTTTTTGAAGGATGAAAGGTCATAAGAATTAGGAGAGACAGAAGGAGGAAGAGAGTTCCAAAGTCTGGGGGTAGATGGGAAGAAGCAGTCGCTACACCGACCAATCTGCTAGCTAGAATTCTCCTCCACACAGTACCTGTGAGATGAGGCCGCTTGGCGAGTGTTACGCGGCCTCGGCGGTGGGGGAGGGATGCAACTCGCCAACTCATCATAGCAGCGATGGAAGTAGTAGCGATAGAAAAGAGAAAGGGAAGATACCTTACAGCGAAGAGAGAGAGAATCTAGATTAGAAGTAAGAGAAGGATCATTAATGAGTCTGACTGCCTTAGATTCAACTTTATCAAGAAGATAAGTATAAGAAGCACCCCAGATGCGTGAGCAGTATTCTAAGCAGGGACAGATAAGACCTTAATAAATCTTAAGTAACTGCAAAGAGGAAAAGTAATGACGAAAACAAAACAAAACCAAAAATGTTTTGGATGAAGACTTAGAAATTTGAATTATGTGATTCCTCCAAGACAAGCTCGAGGCTATATAGATTCCTAATATATTGATAGAGATAATAGGGTAAATTTCGTTAGTTTCAAAGACATTAGGGTTATCAGGAGAAGAAGAAGATAAAGAGATAGCCAAAAACTGTCTTGGAGGCATTGAATTTAACTAAATTTTGAGTGCCCCACTCAGATTCTCTCTGCAAATCGGAGTTAAGAGTAGAAGAAAGAGTGATACGAGACTGATTACGAGTAACATATGAAGGTTGTGAAGAAAAGGCAGAGGAAAAGTAAGGATAGAATCATCAGCAAAGGCATGAAGAAGAGAGGAAGATGGGGATTGTAGAAGATCATTGATGAAGAGAAGGAATAGAGTAGGTGAAAGAACAGAGCCCTGTGGAACACCACTGGTAACAGAGAAAGGGCTAGAAGTCGCGCCATCAACAACTACAGATTTAAAACAGTCAGTAAGAAAACTGGAGATCAGAGAACAGAAAAAAGGGGTAAAGCCATAGGCAGAGAGTTTGGCCAACAGAGCCTTGTGCCAGACTCTGTCAAAAGCCTTAGAGATATCAAGGGCAACAACAAAGGATTCCCCATAGTTCCTCAGAGAAGATAACTATACATGAGTAAGATAGGACAGGAGATCACCAGTGGATCTTGCCTGCTGGCTAGTACAGTGGTAACGCGCTGGCTTCGCATTCACGAGGTCGAAAGATCGGTCCCCGTCCAAGACCGAGAGTTTAAGCTGTTTACTGGCAGGAACTGCTGTGGGTGGACATCACAGTGGGGGGTTGGGGCTTGTCCTGGCTGACGAATACCCATTGTAAAATGGAAATAAAGTTTATTATTATTATTATTATTATTATTATTGCGGAAGCGGTACTAGGTGATTGGAAATAAATGAGTTAGATTCAAGGCGTTTCAAGAGGTGAGCATTGAGCAAAGTTTTGAAAACTTAAGCAATAGAGGAGGTTTGGGCAATAGGTCCGTAGTTTGAAGGAAGAGAGCGGTCACCCTTCTTTGGAATAGGTTGAACTAGAACATGCTTCCAAGATGAAGGATAGACACTGGTCAACAGAATATGGCAAAAAGGACGGCAAAGCACTGGAGCCAGTTCATCTGCAAACTCCTTAAGGAACCTTGCAGGGATACCATCGGGACCAGATGCCTTATTCATCTTTAGCGAGCGAAGAACCTTATGAACTTTGCTTGAAGAAAGGATATGGGAGGGCATAAGGTTAGAGAGGGGTAAAGATTGAGGAACAGGTGCTCTGGAATTGTTTATAGAAGAGTTGGCAGAAAAATGAGATCCAAAGAGAGTGGTTATGTCAGTGGAAGAGAAAGCTATAGAAACATCAGAACGAATGAGAGGGGGAAATCTTGAGTTACAGAAGTTTTTGGAGAGGTTTTTGGCTAAGGACCAGAAGCATTTGTCAGTGGGAGACGAGTTAAGGTCATCAACTTTCCTTTTTATAAAGGAAGCCTTAGACCTTCGAATCTGAGCAGTACAGCTATTCCTAGCTACAATAAAACCAGATTGAGTTAAATCGGAAGGAGAGGCTTGGTAAGATCGGTGTGCCTGATTCCTAGCCTGGATAGCCATGAAGCAGGCACTGTCAAACCAAGGTTTAGGGGGAGAGAAAGTTTTTGTAGCAGAGGGGATGTGCAACTCCATTCCCTTGGTCATGATCTCGGCAACTTTTAGAGCTAACTGATTAGGGTTGCAGGACCGAAAGCAGTATTCATCCCATTGGAAGTCAAAGCAGAAGTTACGCAAACTTTCATGTTGGGTACGTTCAAAGTGCCAAAGGCGGCGCTGAGTAGGAGGGATTGGTGGAGGGGGAGCGAAAATGGAAGAGATTGAGATCATAGTGTGGTCAGATTTACCAAGAGGGGGAAGCACAGAATAAGAGTAGTTTGAAGGGTTAGAAATAAAAAAATAGGTCAAGAGTGTTTGCAGCATGTTTGTGACGATCAGGAACGCGAGTAAGATGTTTGATAATTTGCTCCAGATCATGAGTAATAGAGAAAGCAAGGGCCTCTCTTCCCCCCACATCAGTGTGAGAAGAATGAAGCCACTCACAGTGGTGTGCATTGAAGTCTCCAATGTAGAGATCTTCGGCATGTGGGTGAGGGGATAGGAAGGACTCATGACATGAGGACAGATATTCAAAGAAAGACACAAACTCGGTGGAGTTTGGAGAACAGTAGCAGAAGCAAAGGATGATAGTGGTAGTAGAGAGATAGACTTTTAGCCAGAGAACATCAAAGTCAGGATATTCAAGGTCCATGAGCCTCGCAGTAGGAGTGTTAGTGTAGCAGTAGGCACAGACCCCACCTTTGGATAAAAAACGAGTATGCAGATTATAATGAGAAATTTGAAATGGGTTAGTGGAAGCATGTATAGACAGTTGGGTTTCAGATAGGATTAGGAGGTTAGGGAGGAAAGCACCCAAGTGCTGTTCCACAGACGAAAGATTAGAGTTCAGCCCACGAATGTTAGAATAGTGAAGAGGTGCAAGGTTAAGGGCAGAACCATTACTACCACCAGGCGAGTCTGCCCTCAAGCCAATAGTGGAGTCAACACGACCACCGGAGATTCTTCGCACCTCTGTATGCTGGGTACTGGAGGCCATTAGCTGTGGACCTTCCATAACTAATAACAAAGGTGAGGGAAAAAAGAGAGAAAAAGAGACAGATGAGGGGAATGTTGTGTCTTGTCAAATGTAATGGAATATCAAGAGATGTGTAATGAATACGCCAGAAT
>JAXCGZ010007849.1:10000-87716 GCA_037179515.1 Halocaridina rubra | reverse complement strand
GTCAGAATTTTCTAAGATTTCCTTATTTGCAGGAATTATTCTTTTTATAACATTCCAAGTTCCTTTGATATTTCCCTTATACTTGGAAAATTCTTCCCTGAAATGATTTTTCTTCTTTTCGGACAACATTGTTTTAGTAAGGTTTCTTTCTCTTCTATAGGCTCTTTCCATCTCGGAGTTTTGTCTATCAGATTTAAATTGCCTTAGGAGGTCATCTCTCCTTTTCATTTGCTCTTTTAACTGAGAGTCAATCCACGGGGCAGGAGGGCGTGTCATGACTTTGGTTGTAAGAGGGGCACATTCATTTAAACATCTCGTAAAAACATCAGTCATAATGCTGCTGGAGATTGCAAGCTGAAACCCTTGCTGGTTTTTGGCAGAAAACACAAGGGCACTCAAGGGCATTTGAAAGGGTCAACTGCCAGTCATCTGGAAGTCAAACAAGAAGGCTTGGATACCCTTTCAAATATTTGAGGACTGGCTCAGCAGCCATTTTATCCCTGAAGTAGAGAGGTACTGTACTTCAAAGGGTCTGCCCTTTAAGGTGTTGCTAATCCTGGACAATGCCACTGGTCACTCTGCCCATTTGGATAACTTTCATCCTAATGTAAAGGTGTTTTACCTTCTACCAAATACCATTCCCTGTCACAGCCAATGGATAAGAGGGTGATTGCCTCTTTCATGGCCTACTACCTCCGAAGAACAATCGCTATGGCTCTTAGGGGAACTGAGAAGGACAAGAGCTTAACTCTCAAGAACTTCTGGAAGTCATACAATATTCTTCATGCTTTTTTTTTTATGGTTGTGACACCAGGATGGGGCAAAAAAAATAAAAAAAATAAATAAATAAATAAATACATCTGCCCTCATCGGGCCTGGGCACAAAGGAAACATGGAGAGAAACAGAGATGGGGAGTGTATTGTGACTTGTCAGATGTGAAGGGATAATAAGACATGTGCAACGAATATCCAAGAATATTCGGAGTTGATGTAGGCATAGAAATGTGAGGAATATGACTGATGCTTGGAAGGAAGTGATGCATACCAACTAATGGGGTATGGAAAGAAGCATGCCCCTATTTTGTGAATGACTTCCAAGGTTTTGAGGAGACAGTTGAGGCTGTAACCAAGAACATAGTTGTCATGATTAAGGAGCTCAAATTGGAGGTGGGGGCTGATGTAAGAGCTCCTGGAATCTTATAGTGAGAAGTTATCTACTGAGGATCTTATTCAACTGGAAAACCAGATGACTGACGAGAAGGAAGAACTATAAAGCTAAGAGCCCAAGAGATTCTCAACCAAGGACTTGGAAGAAAAGTTTGCCCTGGCAGAGGAATTGTTGGCCAAGCTCGAGGTTCAGAGCCCCAACACTGCCAGGTACAATAATGTCGAGAGAGGGATCAATAATGCCCTGTAGTGTTACAGGGAAATATATGAGGATAAGAATTGGGCATCCTTCTAGATTCACCTTGACCAATTCTTGTGAAGGTAGAGACTCCACCAAAAGATCCTGTGCCTTCTACTCCATAGACTCACCTGTCCCAGTACCTCCATTATGTTCTTTTGCCTCTCCAGACTCACCTGTCCCAGCCTCCTCAGCTTCCACCTCCCAATAAGTCAGTCTCTCCCTCCCTTGCAATGCCCCTTCCAGTGTGCAAGCCGACCACACGGGTAAAGGTAAGCAATAATGAACTGTACAGTAATTCTAATATTGATATATGTTACACAAGTAAAGGTAAGCAATAATGTACTGTAAAGTAATTTTACTATTGATATAATTTATGTTACACAAGTAAAGGTAAGCAATGCTATTAAGTTTACTTTTGGTATTTTTTTATGAAAGATTAAGAACATATATTATTTTCCTATGTTTAAATTATTTATTTTTAACATTGTTTGGGGGACCTAGGGTCGAATTTAGGTCTTTTCCGACTTACATTGAAATCCGACTTAAGTGAACTGTCAGGAACGGATCCCTGATGTTAAACGAGTACCCCCTGGGGGAAAAAGTCTTTGTAGGAGGGATTACCAAACTAATAGAAAATTTGTCATACTGTGCTATAAAGGAATTACATTATCTTCATTCAAATATGATGCCATATCCTACTGAGGCTAAGAGTGTGGCTATGACTGTAATAAAATAACTAATACCTGTATACAAGTATCATCATATTACAAGATTATTTATCTACTAGAAAAGCAAGGAGGCTACAACAGTAAGAAAAGAAGAAAATTTTATTGGAATGACCGTGCTAAAGTAAACTGTATTCATGCTACTGTACAAACAATTTGAATCTTTTTAAACAAGATGTCATTATCACACTGAACATGCAAGGTAACTACAAGAGTAAGGAGAGAATTGAAAAAGCAAGTCTTTCAAATGGCTAATCTATTATTACTTTTTAAGAAAAGAAAAATATATTCATTGGAAAAAAACCACTGGAATGTATTAAGATCAATTAACTCATACGTATATCAAGCTAAAATCTACAAGATGATAGCAAAATACAGTACAGTATTTCTATTGGTAATAATTCAAACAGTCTCTTCCACATAAAAAAATTCAACTCTTATCACTAACGATACTTACTGAGCCAATATAATAAAAAACTTATTTATAAATACTGTATACAATATGATTTATAACACAGACACTACCTTAAGACAGAACCACTTTTTCCTCCGTATATCATCTCTCTCTTTCTCTCTCACTCAGTACAAAGCAATAACAAAGACCTTTAGTATCAGCAACTCCCATCCAACAGTGATATCAGGGAATGAAACCTTACAAGCTGTGAGGTGAATGGGATTATCATCAACTTATACATTACTGATATGTTATTAAATTTGGTATGACACAAAACTGGAATTTTTTTTTTTAACTATAAAGAATGAGAATTTCTAAAACAAGTTATTTCAAGACTTAAATTTTCAACCTTTTATGACTAAGCACATACCTGTATAAGAAGATTCAAACTTTATTCCTATTATTATTATTGGTATTATTGATATTATTAATATTATCATTACTATTATTATTATTATTATTATCATTGGAAATAGAAACCCACAGTGTTTTTGAGTTTAATAACTAATTACACAAAATCAAGCTTTAGCATTCCACTGAAAACATTATCCAGATTCCAATGAATTTCTTGTTAAAGTTATATTCCTACTCCAACAAGAAAGTTCATTGGAATCTTGATAATGCTTTCAGCTGAAAACGAAACTTTGATTTCATGTAATTAGTTATTAATCACAAACTACTCTACTGTGGGTTCTATCTCCATTACTGTAGTTGTCACTGACTTCCAAATTCTGATTATTATTATTATTATTACTATTATTATTTTTATTATTATTATTATTATTATCTTAGTATAATCACAACATAAAATATTATTACTTGATTTCTGGTTAAAGGGATAAACACATAAGATAAAAAATTAGATTCATACCTTAACTATGCTTTCATATCCCGAACCCTGAACCAAGAAGGCCAATAAATCAAACATTTTAAATGTTTAAAATAGTTTTCTATAACTCTATTTATTTATATACTGTAATTCGATAAAATTGAAAAAAATATGAAAATGCATTTGTCACTCTTGACAGGATGCAAGAATCAATAAGAATAAAAAGAGAATCATAAAATAGAAATACTGTACTGATATATCTTGATACATAACACAACAATGAAATGTAATCATTTCGTATTTTAACTTATCCACAAAGAAATTAGATTCCTGCTGAAACTAGCAGAGTAGCCAGAAGTGTAAGAAAAAAATCATCATAGCAGGAGATTAAATATTAATCAATTCTCATTCTTTCATCAATAATATATATAAAATAAAAAATGTAGGGAGAAAAAGCTTGCCAGATGCAACTCACTGATCTTTTATAGTCATCTCATATGATTTACAGGCAATATAAACGCGAAATTCTTTCTATTACCAGCAATAATTTGAATACTTTCTTTTTTGTAATATTAAAATTAATATTTGACAAACAAAGATTCCAGAACCAATATTTAACAACAAAGATACTAGCACCAATATTTAACAATAAAGATTCCAAGGCCAGGGACTTAACTCATACAGAACAGTACTATAAAAATGTAAATAAACATTAAAACAGCTACATAAAGCTGTCAAGAGTGACTGATATAAGCAACAGATGTATGCCCACTTTAATACTAGAACCAAGGCTTTCATAAAGTTCAAATAATTTACAGTACAGTAAGTCATCAACTTGGGGACGCAATCATTTCCAGCTATTTTTTTTTTTTTTTTTTTTTTTTTAATGAGTGTGACACCGGGACAGGCAGAAACTGCCCTCATCAACAAAGGCCCGGGCACGAGAAAATACCAAGACGAAGGAAAAGAAAAAGGTTAAGGGCAAGGCAGAGATGAGGTAATATCACACAAAGGAAAACGACAGACAGAAAAAAAACAGTCAAAGTAAAGAGGACCCAGAAATATGGAGGACTAGGCTCTGAGATGACGATAAATCATTAGGAAAGACAGAAGGAGGAAGAGAGTTCCAGAGTCTGGAGGCAGATGGGAAGAAGCAGTCGCTGCACCGACCAATCCGCGAGCTACAAATCTCCACACAGTACCTGTGAGATGAGGCCGCTTGGCGAGTGTTACGCGGCCTCGGCAGTGGAGGAGGGATGCAACTCGCCAACTCATTAGAGCAGCGATGGAAGTAGTGATAGAAAAGCAAAAGGGAAGATACCTTACGGCGAAGAGAGAGAGAATCCAGGTTAGAAGTAAGAGAAGGATCATTAATGAGTCTGACTGCCTTAGATTCAACCCTATCAAGAAGATAAGTAAAGGAAGAAGCATCCCAGATGTGTGAGCAGTATTCTAAGCAGGGGTAGATAAGACCTTTGTAAATTTTAAGTGACTGCAATGAGGAAAAGTAATAACGAAACAAAACAAAACCCCCAATTCTTTGGATGAAGATTTAGAAATTTGGATTATGTGATTCCTCCAAGACAAGTTAGAGGCTATATGGATTCCTAATATATTGATAGAGTTAAGAGGGCAAATTTCATTAGTTTCGAAGACAATAGGGTTATCAGGAGGAGAAGAAGATAAAGAGATAGCCAGAAACTGTGTCTTGGAGGCATTGAATTTAACTAAATTTTGAGTGCCCCATTCAAATACTCTCTGCAAATCGGAGTTAAGAGTAGAGGAAAGAGTGATACGAGATTGATTACGAGTAACAGATGAAGGCTGTGAAGAAAAGGCAGAGGAAAAGTGAAGGGTAGAATCATCGGCAAAGGCATGAAGAAGAGAGGAAGATGGGAATTGTAGAAGATCATTGATGAAGAAAAGGAAGAGAGTAGGTGAAAGAACAGAGCCCTGTGGAACACCACTGGAAACAGAGAAAGGGCTAGATGTCGCGCCATCAACAACTACAGATATAGAACGGTCAGTAAGAAAACTGGAAATCAGAGAACAGAAAGAAGGGGTAAAGTCATAGGCAGGGAGTTTGGCCAACAGAGCCTTGTGCCAGACTCTGTCAAAAGCCTTAGAGATATCAAGGGCGACGACAAAGGATTCCCCATAGTTCCTAAGAGAAGATGACCATACATGAGTAAGATAGGACAGGAGATCACCAGTGGATCTTGCCTTGCGGAAGCCGTACTGGTGATCGGAGATAAGTGAGTTAGATTCAAGGCGTTTCAAGAAGTGAGCATAGAGCAAAGTTTCGAAAACTTTAGCAATAGAGGAGGTTAGAGCAATAGGTCGGTAGTTAGAAGGAATAGAGCGGCCACCCTTCTTAGGAACAGGTTGAACTAGAGCATGCTTCCAAGATGAAGGATAGATACTGGTTGACAGAATGAGGCGAAAAAGACGGCAAAGCACAGGAGCCAGTTCATCTGCAAACTCCGTAAGGAACCTTGCAGGGATACCATCGGGACCAGATGCCTTGTTTGTCTTTAGTGAGCGAAGAACCTTATGAACTTTGCGTGAAGAAAGGATAAGGGAGGCATAGGGTTAGAGAGGGGAAAAGACTGAGGAACAGGTGTGCTGGAATCGTTGATAAAAGAGTTGGCAGAAAAGTGAGAGCCAAAGAGAGTGGCTTTGTCAGTGGGAGAGCAAGCTATAGAACCATCAGAACAAATGAGAGGGGGAAAGCTTGAGTTACAGAAGTTTTTGGAGAGGTTTTCGGCTAAGAACCAGAAGCATTTGTCAGTGGGAGAGGAGTTACGGTCATCAACTTTCCTTCTTATAAAGGAAGCCTTAGACCTTCGAATCTGAGCTGTACAGCGATTCCTAGCTATAATAAAAGCAGAGCGAGTTAAATCGGAAGGAGAGGCTTGGTAAGATCGGTGAGCCTGATTCCTAGCCTGGATAGCCATGGAGCAGGCACGGTCAAACCAAGGTTTAGGGGGAGAGAAAGTTTTTGTAGAAGAGGGGATGTACGCCTCCATTGGAGGTGTAATGTAGTGCATAATAACAGTATATCATCTTTAAGTTATATTGTTTGGTCTTTACTATAAACTTTATAGCACTATTTGTTTAATTCAACACTATCATTAATATTACGATTGTTATTATTATTTTTATTATTATTAATTCATTAATTATTATTATTTTACCCATATAGGAGAACAATAAACAAACAATAAAGACAAAGGTCAGCATTGATTCTGAGAAAAACCAAACCTCCTGCTACCCTGAGCAAATACATTTCACTTGGAATCCTCCAACTTGTTGCCAGTGAAACAACATGGGTCTACAGAAGGTAGGTCTATGCTTACAAATATACTAATATTTAAGGATGAGGTAAGTCTAATCTTACAAGCAAGAAATGGCTGAGCAGAATGCATATTCTTATATTTTCTGAGGGGATGTGATACAATTTCACAATGGAGACTCATTTAGGAGGTGCAAGTAATGACATGACTATGTGAAAATGTCTTGGAGTGGATAAACCTTACTTTGAAGGAAAGGAACAGAGGGTCAGAATCAGACATGAAGTGTCTGAATGGAGAAAGCTTCGAAGTGGGGTTCCATAGGGATCACTTTTAAGGCACCTTTATCCCTCAAATACGTGAATAATCTGGTGGAATCTGATAAGAATGTTTAAATATGCTCACTGATGATACAATGGTTATGAAGAAAGTGAAGATGTACATAATGGGAAAGAACTTCAGGAAGACTTAAATAGTCTTCAAGAGTGGGCAGACAAGCGGCAAGTGAAATTCAATACTTCAAAATGTAAAGTAATGAGAATGGGCAAGAATGCAATAAGGCCTAGGTGCAGGTATTCAATAGAAGGCACAGAATTTAAAGAGACAGAGAACATAAGAGATCTAGAGGTAAATGTATTGGCAGCTTAGTCTCAGGTAATGCATAGAAATGGTATAGTAAAGGCAGAATATGCTTCCTTAGCTAATATAATGGGGGCCTTCAGGCACATGGACAAGGAAATGTTCAGAAATATTTATGTGAGTTATGTAAGCCTACAGGCTGAATAAGCACCAGAGCTGGTGACTATTCGTAGGCATTTCTAATAAGTATGTTTTAACAACTGCATTTTTTTACAATGGCTGAGAACTGAGACGTACATATTTACATCTGTTCTGATAATTCAAAGGTCAGGAAAACGTATGAAACCTGGAAACAGTTCATAAGCATTCCCTGCAGAGCAATTTTCAATATATGTTACTTCTGTTCTTTAAAGGATGAAAATTATGCGAATTATCCTTTATCAATTATAGCTTTCCCTAGAGCATATCAATGCATAAGGAAACTTTCACTATTAGATTTTCTTTTTTAAAAGGAGAAAAATTTTACAATAAGTATGTTTTTACTTATGCTGTACTGTCTGATTTTGTAATGGAATATTTTGTATTTACTTTTCTAAGAGAAATATGGTAATACTTTACTTTCATAGATACAGTTGTCCCTCATTTTACTGTTAAATGGTTACACCACACCAATATAAGTAAAAAATAGCATATATTCAAAACCCTTATATAACTGTCTGTAATTAGCATATAGTATTTCCAAAACCACCTCTATACTTTGAATTATGCCTAATTTACTGCTTTGTAGTTAAAACTTTGTCAAATACACTATAAATTTATGTAAAAACAGGAAATTTTATATTTTTTTATTTTATTCTTTATAATACAATCCAACTGTGTATACTCTACTCAATACTAATTAAAAGCAGTTTAGATGAGCGATAATTGTACAAATCATAAGACCATTTGTGGGTAATAGTTGTAATCCTGTACACATTTGTGAAGGAGGATTGTGGTCGGTGGAGTAAAATCTAAGTTTATAATATACAAAACCTACATTTTATACAAGTCTTTAATTTTATATTTTTTTTTAAATCTGTGACTTCTTCTAACACTGGTGCACACCAACTTAAAATATCTAATTTCGAATACACTTAATGCTTAGTTGATTTATATAGTCAACTCGCTTTTGATACGTTTCTATTCTATCTACCTTGGCTGTTTTCCCCTTTAATTGGGGGTAGCTGAAAAAAAAAAAAAAAAAAAAAAAAAATGACGGGGGAGCTAGTGACCGTTCAGATGGCACTGCTAGAGTGCCACAGCCCATCCTCCCGGCTCTTCCACAACTTGTGTCGCTTCATAACTGCCAACTCCCCTACTGCCCCTACCACAGGGCTACCTCTGTAAGATGCAGCCCCGTGGTAACAGTAGATGCCCATCAGAGCTGCGTCACAATCGCTCGCCACTCATTTCTATTCCAAGCACGCTCTCTTGCTTCCCTCACATCCATCCTCCTATCATTCAGGGCTCTCCTTACTCCATCCATCCACCCAAACCTAGGCCTCCCACTAGCATTTCTCCCATCAACTCTCGCATTCATCACCTTTTTCAGCAGTCTTTCATCATCCATCATTTCCACATAGCCAAACCATCTCAGAACATTCATATCTACTCTGGCTGCAAATTCCCTCCTCACACCCGTTCTTGCTCTCACCACTTCATTCCTAATCCTATCCAACTGAGATACACCAATCATACTCCTCAGGCATTTCATCTCAAACACATTTAGTTTCCGTCTCTCACTTACTTTCGTACTCCATAACTCTGATCCTTACATCACCGTTGGCACAACCACTTTCTCTTACAAAACTTTCTAAATATTCATATCCAACCCTCTATTCTTCATCACTCCTTTCAACGCACCCAACACTATACATCCTTCATTCACTCTGTGACACATCTGCTTCCACTCCACCATTTACAGCTATAAAAGAGCCTAAATACTTAAACTGATCAACTTCCTCAAGTATCTCTCCATTCAACATAACATTCAATCCAGCACCATCCTCATTTCTTGTACACCTCATAACCTTACTCTTTCCCACATTCACTTGCAACTGCCTTCTCTCACACACCATTCCAAATTCTGACACTAACTGACACAGCTTCGCCTCTGAATCTGCCACCACCACTATCATCTGCAAACAGTAACTGATTCAGCTCCCACTCATTATCATCCCCATCCACCATTCTCAAACCTCGACCATGCACTCCTTCATTCACGTCTTTACGACTCCATCAATATACAAATTAAACAGCCATGGTGACATCACACATTCCTGTCTCAGTTCCACACTCGCTGGAATCCACTCACTCACTTCATTCCCTATCCTAACACAAGCTCTACTGCTCTCATACAAACTCTTCACAACATGCAACAGGTTACCATTAATTCCATATAACCTCAAAACATTCCACATTGCCTCTCTATCAACTCTATCATACGCTTTCTCCAGATCCAAAAATGCAAAATACACATCCTTACCCTTTGCTAATATTTCTCACATAACTGCCTAACTATAAAAATCTGATCTATTCAAGCTCTACCTCTCCTAAAACCACTCTGCACTTCTGCGATCACATTTTCTGTCTTATCCCTAATCCTATTAATCATTATGCTACCATACACTTTTCCTACCACACTCAACAAACTTATGCCTCTAAAATTACTGCATTCATACACATCTCCCTTACCTTTGTATAGGGCACTATACAAGCACCCATTCCACTGGTACCACTGACAACATAGAGCATATATTAAACACTCTCACTAACCATTTCAACGCAGTCACACCTCCTTCTTCCAACATCTCCGCTCTCGCACCATCCATTCCAGGTGCTTTCCCTGCTTTCGCTTCATACAATGCCATTTTCACCTCACCTCTTGTAATCTCTCTCTCATTTTCATCTCCCAATACTGGCACTTGAACACCCCCCACTGCCACTCTATCTTCCTCAACATTCAGCAAGCACTCAAAATATTCTGCCCATCTTTTCCTTGCATCGTTCCCTCTTAACATCTGTCCATTCACATCTTTCACTGTCTCTTCCATCCTCGATCCTCCCTTCCATACTCTCTTCACTTCTTTCCAAAACTTCTTTTTATTCTCCTCATATGACCTACTAAAATCCTGTCCCCACTTAACATTTGCCAACCTCTTCTCTTCCTCTACCTTCCGCTTGGTTTCCACATTTTTCTCCTTATATCTTTCATACTTCTCCCTACTGTTTCATTGCAGCCATTCCTCAAAAGCCCTCTTTTCTCTTCCACCTTCATTTTCACCCCTTCATTCCACCACTTGTTGCCCCTCCTCATGCCACCTCAACAAACCTCTTTCCACACACATCACTTGCATGTCCCACAAAACATTCTCTCATCAACCCCCATTCCTCCTCTATCTCCCCAACTTTTCTTTCACCCTGTCATATGCCACTTTCAACCTGTCCTGATATTCCTGTCTCTTCTCTGGCTTTTTCAACTCTTCCACCTTCACCATTTCCCTTCTACATCCTCCCACTCTATTGCTACAACCACTTTTCCTTCAACCAAAAAATGCATATCTTTCACTCTACCAATTATGTTCTTTGCTACCAACACATAATCCATCAATGCTCTTTCTTTCACTCTTCCATTTGCCACTCTCATTCATGTATAAATATTTATTAATTTCTTCTTGAAAAAACTATTACCTATCACCAACTCTTGCTCCACACATATCTACAAGTCTCTCGCCACTCTCATTCCCACCTGGTACCCCATATTTTCCTACAACACCTTCTACCTCTCCATCACCCACGCTGGCATTCAAGTCACCCAACATAACTACATTGTTCCTTCTACTCAGACCATCCACACACCTAGTTAACTCACTCCAGAATTCATCCCGCTATTCCTCACTTCTCTCATATCCTAGCCCACACGCACTAACAAAAACCCAACATTCCCTACCTATTCTAGCCCTCACCCACATCAGCCTAGATGACACTTCTTTCCATTCCACTACCTTATCTACTATCCATTCACTCAGCAATAATGCCACACCTTCTCTCGCTCTCCCCCTTTCAACCCCAGACACCCTACCTGTCACATCACCAAATGCCACTTCTCCTTTTCCTTTCATCTTCGTCTCACTCAATGCCAATACATCCATCCTCCTCCTACCAAACATATATCCAATCTCACATCTTTTGCTCTCTATCGTAATACAACCATGCACATTTAGACACCCCAAAACTAGAGTTTGGGGAGAAGTTATTCTCCCCTTCTTCTTTGACGTCTCGCAGGAGGTTAATACATGGGGGGGATTCCCAGTCCCCTTGCCCCGTCCAATTTTAGTTGCCTCTTACGACATGCAGAGAATAGTAAAAAAATACGAAATTTGCGAAAAAAATGGTTCGGTTTACTAAGCGACGGCCTCTTAGGCAGTTTCCCACCATGCTGCCATGTGCTTAAGTCTCTCTTAGTCTCTTCACCCATTATTAACCTCAACAACAACCAAGGGTTTATTCTCCCCCTTCCTCCTTCTCTTCCTGCTTAAGTCACCTCCTCCTTCTCCTACCGCTTATGTCATCTTTGTTTACGTTTGCAGATAAGGGTTTGTTCTCAGGGTGCATTAATTTTTTTTTGCTATACAGAATTTATTTGTACATCTGTATATCTTTTATACTGTACACTATTTGTATATTAATATAAATAACTACAGGTCTTTCAGCTTTGTTGTGTACTTATAAAATATGTTTTACTTATCTTATATCTCTGGCATAGTGTTTATGTACGGTTGTGGAACATATCTATGCCTATTATCATTGTTTCTTATGGAAAATGAGTGGTTACATTACGTGAATTTTACATTACCCGTGCCTTTTGAGAACCTATCCTCGTGTTGTTTCAAGAGGTGAGTGTATTACTGTATTACTATTTTCTGACAATAATTGTTCAAAACCACGTTATTTAATATTGCTTATACAAAAATGCATTGATAGATTACTACTGTGAATTAAAAACTTAAAATCTATGTACACTCAACCATCGATTTAAACAGGCTAATGGAGGAGACTCAGTCCGTTAAATATCATTGTCCTATGTTTCTGTATTGGGACCTGTAGTAGCAACAATTATATTATGAAAAGAAGAGGACTACACAACAACAAATGTGATAATGGAAAACAACTGCAAACTGTAAATACAGGCTTCTCTCTCTTTATGCGAGCTTAGATTACACGAATTTGTAATAACACTTGTCCTTAATAATAATAATACTGAACACAGTGATCCATTGCTATATCGCGGTTCACCTTCCGCAGATTCAGTGCATCGCGGGTTTTTATGGCGAGCATATGTATTTTATATCGCAGATTTTCTGGGTATATCGCGGGAATCCACGATATGTGAAAATACTAAAATTTCCAATATTTTCATTATTATATTGATAAAAAAAAGTATTTCCTAGCCTAAGCATAATAAAACAGTAAAAAACATAAATTTAACCATGTATCTCACAGTATTGCACCATATAAAATACAATACCGATACCTGCATCTTGGAAAATGCAAAGGGTCGCACCTACGTGAGATAGTACACGGGATGCTATTGGCTGATGGGTAGGAGACGACGAATCACGGAATTGTGTTTTGTATCCTGGGGTCTGATTGGTTTTTTGATTGAAGCTTGATTAAACCAGCATCTTCTATTGTTTCCCCTCACCCATTCAGTTACTCACATGTGCGCCTGTCGCATTGTGCCTCTTAATACATTGTGCTTGTGTTTTTTGTGAAACTTTTGCTTTATCTCAACACCTACAATGCTGCCCAAGCGATCTTCATCTTCTAAGGCTTCTGGTAGTGAGCCTAAGCAGCAAAGGAAGATGTTGACCATAGCAGATAAGGTGAAACTGTTAGATATGCTGAAGGAAGGAAGAAGTTTCTCAGCTCTCGGCCGCCATTTCGGCATCAACGAATCTACTGTCCGCTACATCGTCCCGCAGAAGTGGGACGATGATATGATTCGTTCGGTGCACTTCTGCAATATTATCGACGATGCCATGACTCCTTACAAGACCGTCTTCGCACAAAAGAAGAAACAGCGACAGCAACTCCCCATTACCATGTTCTTCTCTCGCAAAGAGCAGCTGTAAAGCTGTCACTGGCTGTGCAGTATGTAAACGTCATCATCACGGTAAACTTACCTATCAAGTTCATATAGCTTTATGCTTGCTGTTATTTATGGTAAACTTACCTGTCACACTCAAATAAATTTACGGTTGCGCGCTGTTATTAATAAATTTATGGTTGAGCGCTGTTATTAATAAAGGGTGAGTTGTTAACATTGCAGGGAGGGTTTATAAAGGTAAAAATAAATGTAAAATACCTGTAATAAATATGGTGCTGCTACTTCGCGTATTTTTGCCTATCGTGGGTGGTCCCAGAACGCAACAGCTGCTATAAACGAGGGATTACTGTAATTCAAATTGCAAGAATAACATGAGTGAGAAAAACATGGTACAACTTTGACAGTAAGCGCCCGCCTCGTTTTAATTTTCCGACAATGCAGCCATGTGCTTCAGTCCATAAACCTTGAGAAAAAACTGCAAGCGTTGGTGACCTTGGTGAGGGTGCAACTCTCCCACCACCCATATCAACTGATCACCGCCACCACACACCTGTTGTGCTACGTATATAGAGTGAGTTAATTTGTTTATTTCTTTATTTATCTGTACAGTGTTCCCTCGCCATATCGCGGTTCTCCAATCGCAAATTCAGTGCGTCGTGTTTTTTTTTTCTGGGTATATGTGAGAATATCAAAATATTAAAAAATTTAAAATTTTCAGTGTTTTCATTATTTTATTGAATTTTTTTTTCATTATTTTATTGATAAAAAAATTTATTTCCCAGCCTAAGAGTAATAAAACAGTAAAAAATAGTAAAAAAGCATAAATTTAAACATGTAACTCTGCACTTTAGAAAGTACGATACCTGTATCGGCGTTTCGGAAAACGCAAAGGGTCGCACCTACGTGAGCTAGCATATATTAAAATTTCCAGTATTTTGATTATTTTATTGATAAAAAAATTTATTTCCTAGCCTAAGAAAAATAAAACAGTAAAAAATAGTAAAAAACATAAATTTAAACATGTAACTCACAGTATTGCACCATGTAAAATATGATACCAGTATCAGCATTTCGGAAAACGAAAAGAGTCGCACCTACGTGAGCTAGTACATATTAAAATTTCCAGTATTTTCATTATTTCATTGATAAAAAAAGTATTTCCTAGCCTAAGAATAATAAAACAGTAAAAAACAGAAAAAACATAAATATAAACATATAACTCACAGTATTGCACCATATTATATTCTGTACGGTAGCGTACACTGTATTGGCGTCTTGGAAAACGCAAGGGCTCGCACCTATGTGAGATAGTTCATGGGATGCTATTGGCTGAAAGGGTGGGAGACGACGAATCACATAATAGTTTTTCTGTATGTTCTGTATCATGGGGTCTGATTGGCTTTATGATTGAAGCTTCATTCTCCCAACGTCTTCCATTGTCTTGCCTCACCCATTCAGTCTAACTCACATATGCGCCGTTCGCGTTGTGCTTCTTAATACATTGTGCTTGATTTTTTTTTTTTACTAGTTTTTAAACCTCTGCAATGCCTCCCAAGAATCCTTCATCTTCTAAGGCTTCTGGTAGTAAGCCTAAGCAGCAAAGGAAGATGTTGACCATAGCAGATAAGGTAAAACTGATAGATATGCTTAAGGAAGCAAAGTTTGCGGATGTCGGCCGCCATTTTGGCATCAACAAATATACTGTTTGATACATCAAAAAGAACGAGGCAAATAACAGGAAAACAGCGAAGTAGGTCGTAATACCCCGCAATAAGATAATAGTGCGGATGGAATCTGCTTTGGCCCTGTGGATTGCTGATTGCAGAAAGAACATCAGCGTAGACAGCAATATCATACAAAGGCGAAGAAACTGTACGAGACATTCGCTGTAAACGAACCCGATGACGACAGTGGCGACTGTGGAGAGGGGGAGATAAAAGATATCGACGACCAACAACCAGGACCCTCCAGCGATTCTCCACTGAGGAAACAATCATTCGTGGCAAGCAAGGGACGGTTCGCCAAATTTCAAAAACGCTACGGCCTAAAGAGTGTTTCGGTGCATGGCGAAGCTGCCTCTGCAGATACAGCTGCAGTTGAAGATTACGTGAAAAACAATTTCAAGAATATTATCGTGGAAGGCAAATATGCTCCTGAGCAAGTGTTTAACATGGATGAGACTGGGTTATTTTGGAAGAGAATGCCGTCTCGCACTTTTCTCTTCAAGGAAGAAGCTAAGGCCCCATGATTTAAAGTGCACAATGACCGCGTTACCCTCATCATGTGCGGGAATGCTGCGGGCTTCATGTTAAGGCCCGGGCTTATCTACAAGTCTAAAAACCCTGGGGCTTTGAAGAATAAGAATAAGAATCTGCTGCCAGTGTATTGGATGCATTACCCTGGACTGGTTTCACCAATGCTTTATCCCTCAGGTCAAAATTTATCTTGAGGAAAAGGGCCTTGAATTTAAAGTCCTTCTTTTGATGGATAATGCTGGTGGCCACGCAACTGCTCTCGAATATGACGGTGTTCAAGTAGAGTTCCTGCCACCGAATATGACATCACTGATTCAGCCTATGGATCAAGGTCTTATTCGTGTGTTCAAGGCCCATTACACACAAAATGCCCAGGCGAACCTTGGTGAATCCATGGATTCAGACAAAAAATTCTCACTGAAGACTTACTGGCGTAACTACACAATTGCTACAAGCCTTCAAAATATTCAGAATGCAATCAAATACATGAAGCCGGCCACAATCTATGCCAGCTGGAAGAAATTGTGGCCTGAAGTCATCTACGACTATAAGGGATTCGCTCCTGACGAAGTTCATAACTCGGCAGTTGCGAAAGCTGTGAAGTTGGCTGCATTGCTAGGAGGAGAAGGCTTTGAAGATATGAGTCACGAAGGCGTGAATGAACTGATTGACTGCCACTCGCAGCCTTTGACTGATGAAGACTTGGAGGAAATGACAAAATCAGCGAGCGAAGAAGAGGAAGCAGAACAACCAGAGAAAATGCACGAAGAAATTGAAGAACTTGGACTTACATTCGAACGTCTGGCAGCCATGTATGAACATGTGAAAGCAGTCCAACAACTGTTGCAAGAACATGACGATAATATGGTTCGTTCAGTGACCTTCTGCAATCTTTTCGACGATGCCATGATTCCTTACAAGACTATCTTCCAACAAAAGAAGAAACAGCGACAGCAATTTCCCATTAACATGTTCTTCTCTCGCAAAAAGCAGCCGTGAAGCTGTCACTGGCTGCGGAATAATTTCCTCTGGAGTCTATACACGTCATCGTCACCTCATTCACGGTGAGTTTACCTATCATGTTCATATAATTTACGCTTGCATGCTGTTATTAATAAAGTAAAGGGCGGTTTTTTAACAGCGCAGGGAGGGTTTATAGAGTAAAAGTAAAAATAAATGTAAAATACCTATGAGTATGAGTATGTCACGTCATCATCACCTCAATCACGGTAAGTACCTATCACTTTCATATAAATTTATGCTTGCACGCTATTATTAATAAAGTAAAGGGTGGTTTTTTAACAGTGCAGGGAGGGTTTATAGAGTAAAGGTAAAAAAAATGTAAAGTACCTATGTATATATTGTGATCCTACTTCGTGGATTTTAACCTATCGCAGATGGTCCCGGTACCAAAACCCCGCGATGAACGAGGGAGCACTGTATATCTCTAATACTGTATTTGTTTATATTTAGCTTACTTATGTATATCAGCTTGCTAATGTAAATGTAAAAATATGTTTAACTAGCTTATTTCTTTGGTATGGTGTGATCTCTTGTGCAACACAACCATACCTATTAACATAAAAGAGAGAGAGAGAGAGAGAGAGAGAGAGAGAAATATTAAGTTATCCTAAAGTATACCCATTAACAGATTTCTTTATTATTTTCTCTATAGAAAACACAAATACTGTACAAGGCTTTTATTATTATTTCGATACTATTATCATTATTATTATTGCATTAGCCTTAATAACTTTATTTCTCTCTCTCTCTCTCTCTCTCTCTCTATATATATATATATATATATATATATATATATATATATATATATATATATATATATATATATATATATATATATATATATATATATATATATATACTGTGTATATATATATATATATATATATATATATATATATATATATATATATATATATATATATATATATATATATATATATATATATACTGTATATATATATATATATATATATATATATATATATATATATATATATATATATATATATATATATATATATATACACAGTCACTTCTCGAAATAACGTGCAGATAGGTTCTCAATAGGCTCATGTAATTCAAATTTCGCATTATTCAAATAGTCTACTTCCATAAGGAATAATGTTAATATACATAGATACGTTCCACAAGCATGTATAAATACACTACACCACAGAAAAAAAGCTAAGTAAAACACATTTTAAAAGTACATAACTAAGCTGAAATACATATGTAAGGTAAATATAAACAAGTACAGTATTAAAGATATACAAGATAAAACAAAATAAACAAATTAACTCACTCTATATAGGGTGGACACCAGGTGTGTGGTGGCGGTGATCACAGTGCTAAGCCATAACGACTTTCTGACTGGGATTTTCACCTTATTGTTGTGACTTTTCACATACTACCTTGTTATGCTAGTACAACAATGATTTATGACTCTCTCTACATTTATTAATTTATAATTAATCTATTTAGTTATTACTCTATATATGGTGGACATCAAGTGTGTGGCGGCGGTGATCACAGTGCTATGCCATAACGACTTTTTGATTGGGATTTTCACCCTTACTGGAGTGACTTTTTCACATAAGTCCTTGATGTACTAGTGCAACAATGATTTATGACTCTCTCTCTATCAAATTTATATATTAATTATTCACTTATTTATATATATATATATATATATATATATATATATATATATATATATATATATATATATATATATATATATATATATATATATATACAGTGATACCCTGCTGGATTGCGTTTCTTGGTTCGCGTTTTCACTGTACCACGTTTTTCTTTTTGGCAAACTATTATTTTATATTTTGGGTATATGGAAAAATATTAAAATATTAAAAAAAATTAAAATTCTCAGATTTTCCTTTTTTTTATTGAAAAAACATATTTATCTAATTGATAAAAAAAATTTTATTTCCCAGCCTACGAATAATAAAACAGTAAAAAATAGTAAAAAACATAAATTTAGATATACGTACGTACAGTATAACTCACAGTATTGCATCATGCGAAATAGTGTCCCATAGCGTACGATGTATTGGGGTCACAGCTACGTGAGCTAGCATATATATTTATATTTCCAGTATTTTCATGATTTTATTGATAAAAAAACGTATTTCTTAGCCTAAGAATAATAAAACAGTAAAAAACATGTCGTAGGACTTTTGGCTAGGTGTCAAAGGAAACATTGAACACTCTCTCCAGAGTGTGATAGGACGAGGCCTATGGTTAAGATGTGTCACGAAGATATATAGCGGGTCCCGTGGGACTCGGCATCTGGCGTATCTCAGATCTCAAGAGGGTGAGAGATATAAACCAGTCCTTTATTCCCCATACCACACAGAAACCCTTGTCCTAAATGTGAAGTACAAGCCCGGGGGAGATACCCAATGGCAATAGGCTATTACCACCCACTCCTTTGCAATAGGCTCGTTGGATTAGCCCCTCCCCTAAATAGGCGGGAATCCACTTCGAACCTGGAGTTGATTTGCCAAGTTGGATGTCAAGCCACGCCTTCCCCTCAGGGTATTTCAAGAACCACCCAAGGCAGACAGGGTTAGTTAGAACTTTGCCAGGGGCACGAATAGATCAGAGATTGAGTTAATCATAGGGTGGGGGCATTGAGGCGTCGAAGTTGTGTTGTACTCTAGAATAAATATAAGAAAAGGTATTACTGCTTGTCCATTCTTACCTTGTACCCGTCAGGTACTAATAATTAACACGTAGCAAAGAAAAGCAATACGTCAGTGGTGGCAGCGCAGTACGGATCTTCACGAGAAAAAAAAAAAACATACGAAGAGACAGGTGAATGCCAGTGCAGACCCGTGCAGAGAAAACAAGAATGGCAAACGCACAAGACCAATATCTCCGAAATTTGGAAATGGGCGACGACGAGAAAGACCGGAAAATCCTCGAATTGGAGGAGCAAGTGCGGCGCCTACGAGCACGCGCCGACGCCGCTCCGTCGAGAAGGAACCCGGTCGACGTCGACACCCCCGACAGCGAAACCGACGCCTCAAACATCGACGAACAGCCTGCCGCTCCGAACCCTGTGGTGACACAGGGAACGCAGCAGGCCATGCCCCCTTTCTGTGCCCTGGTGGTAAAGGCGCCACGAGTCAAAGATTCACCTTTACGCTTTGACGGTGCAAACGTGAAAGGCCTCGAGTATCGATCTATATTTCCCGCAGCTGATTTTTTGACACACTTAGGTTGGCGGATGAGAAGTGCCGAGTGGACCGACGAGTACCGGATTAACGAAGTAGTACAAAGGTGCACCGGATTCGCGGCCGAGACCCTTGGTAGAGACGAATGGTCGGAAATAAAACAGTGGGAAATTTTTAAGAATCGGTTCCTAAAAATGTTCACAGTGCGACAGAGCGAAGACACGCTCATAGCTGAGATCCAAAACAGTCCCCGAAGGCGGGGAGAGCAGTTGAGTTGGTACGCGACAAGGATTGAAACATTAACGGGTTCAGTGAGTGAAATTGTCGATAACCCGTACATGCGACAAAGTATTGTGCGGAGCGCCTTACGGAAAACTGTTCCAGAGAAATGCCACTTTCTGTTGAAATCCAACACCCCGGTCCCCGAGCTCGTGCGTCTACTGCTGAATTGGTTCGAGAGCCACCCTGGTCATGGGCTTTCGGAGGAGGAAGTTGATAGAGAAAGACTCATGCGACCGACCGCGGGCCCCGTCGCAGCCATGACGAACGATCGAGGACCGAGGTTCCGAGACGCGCAGGCAAGATGGCGCGCAAGGTGTGGCGGCACAGGTCACCCCCAGGATTGGTGCGTGACAACGGCCCCACCGGATGTAGTTTGCTACAACTGTCTGGGGGCCGGACATCGGGTTAGAAGATGCCCCTCGCCGAGGATAACTCGCGGAGTCGGGCAACAGGCGTTCTGGAAACAAAAAAAAAACGCCGACGCCCCGACGGGAACCCCCAGCGAACGGTCCGAACACCTCCGGTCGAGGAGCTATCGCTCCTCCCGAACGAGAAGTTGTGGACATCACAAGACCACCTCCTCAGCGCAGATAAGTACTTGTAGTTTCTATCTAATGAGTAACGGGATCTTGCTAATAGAAATTGCGGTCGGTGGAATCCGCCAAGTTGCTTTGTTAGATACGGGCTCAGCCGTATCATTAATTGACCGTAGTATTGTTGCAGACCCCCTCACTAAATTAGATACGCCAGTAGTTATTACCACTTTGGGCAATAATACCCCGAACTTTGTTAGAGTTAAAGAAGTGGTGAAACCCGTGATTGCATTTGAAGGGTGCCCCACAAGATTTAAATGTGCTTTTTTTGTTGTACCTAGGCTAAGTGTCGAACAGGCGAAAGTAATAATTGGTTTCGAGGACATGGTAAAAATGGGAGTCAGTATTGTTAATGCACGCGGTAAAACTACCGTAACGGTAAATGAGAGCGAAATAGTTGCACGTTCCGCGCGCGCGTCAGTGTCTGCATGCGTGTTGAAAGAGAAAAACGATGACTACATCGTGACGCTTCGGGAAGAAATTATTGAGAGCGGTACTGCATGCGTTTTAGAAGTTATTACCTCGCGAGTAATCCCGAACGCTCGAGCCTTATGTGCAGAATTTGTCGGAGAGTACGCGGATTTTTTTCCTAATAAACTGCTAATGGTCCCTGAGGGATCGCGGAAATTAACTGTAATGTGCGCAAACATGTCGCCGATCCCGCTAGTTATTCCTAGAAACACGAAAGTCGCCGAATTCGAGGAAGTGTGCGAGTGTTACAGCGTAAATTTCACAAGGGTCGCGGAAGACCCCGAGCGTATCATAAATTTGCAGACGTTAGCGAGAGGACTGAGCGCTGCTGAACATTCTACTTTTATGACTGAACTGGTCGCTAAATATTATGATGTTTTTGCGTTAGATAACGACCCCCTTGGAGAATGCACTCTCATGCCTTTTGATATTAACACAGGAAGTCACCCCCCCACCTTTGTCAAACCCTATCGCACTCCGTTTGTATACGAAAAAAGGTTAGAGGAAATGGTGTCTGATTTAGAGAAAAAGGGCGTCATTAGCTTGTCTAAAAGCCCTTGGCACAGTCCCATAGTGGTAGTTAAGAAGAAAGACGGAGATCTTCGATTGTGCGTGGATTTCCGCAAACTGAATTTGCTCACCGAAGGCGATAAATTCCCCCTCCCCATAATTGAAGATGTATTGTGTCACGTTAGCGGCGCTAAGTATTTTTCCACTCTCGACCTCCTGGCGGGTTACCACCAGGTAGTCTTGAAAGAGAAGAGTAAAGCGAAGACCGCTTTTTCAGTAAATAATAAACTTTACGAGTATAATCGTTTGCCTTTTGGGTTAAAAAACGCCCCCAGTCATTTCAGCAGACTCATGACAACCGTTCTCCTAGGCCTCATCGGTAACGCCGTGTTAGTGTATTTAGATGATTTAGTCATAATCGGACAAACCTTTGAAGAACACGCCCGGAACCTCATTTCAGTTTTAGAAGCCTTAAGACAGAATAACCTGCGCGTGAAATTATCTAAGTGCCAGTTTTTCAAGGCCGAAGTAGAATTTCTCGGGCACAAATTGTCACCCGCGGGTGTGGCAGTATTACACGATAAAGTAAGGGCCATTGAAAAGTTCGCACGGCCAAAAACGTGTAAAGATGTTAGATCATTTCTCGGACTTTGCTCGTACTACCGTAAATTCATTGAGAAGTATGCGGACATTTCCCGTCCCTTAGACAGGCTCCGAAATGCTCACCAGATTTGCTGGACGTCCGAGCACGAGACCGCGTTCGTAGCTTTAAAGAAAGCCCTAATGTCCACTCAAGTACTCGCTTACCCTAAATTTGATCGGGCGTTCTACGTCACGTGCGACGCTTCCGACGTTGCGATCGGTGGAGTAATATCACAGGACGATGACGAGAAGAGAGACCGCCCCATTAGTTTCGCTTCCCGGGCGCTCACCGACACTGAGCGGCGGTATTCTACCATCGAACGAGAAGCACTCGCTATCGTGTTCGTACTAGAAAAGCATAAATATGTCCTACTTGGATATCCAGTAATAATTCGTAGCGATCATTTGCCGTTGAAGTACGTGTATGCAAACCCACTGAATAACCAAAGGCTTTCCCGATGGCTGTTAAGACTTATGCAGTTTAATATACAGGGGTTTGAGTATGTACCCGGAAAAAGTAACAAAGTAGCAGATGCCCTGAGCAGGGGAGTGCGGGAAGCCCCCGCCCTGGCCATTACCCGTTCAATGAGGAACGCGGGCCATCGGACTGTGGACACGGACCGTCCTGCAACTGCGGGAGCCGATCCCGATTCCGCACACAAACTCCTTCAGAGTAGTGGCCAAAAACATCCGTATAAGGTACCTAAAAGCATGAATGGAGGGAGTGGAAGTGAGCGAGGACCGAGTGAAAATTGCGAGACTGAGCATGAGAATGAGCGAGCGAGTGTGAATGAGGGAGAGGAGGGTTTTTGTGGGTGGAATCGAGAGGAGCTCGTAAGGAAGCAGGACGAGGACGCATTGTGGGGAGAGGTAAAGAAACTCCTACAAGGAATAAATGGCGAAGTCCCTGTTAAAATTAGACGCCAAATGAAGTTATTCGTAACTGAAGGTGGAATCTTGTATAGGATGTTTAAGAGAAAAGACGAAGAGGGGGGATACGCAGCAGTACTCCCCGAGGAATTCCACCATCACGCCCTCTTTCTGTGTCACACGAGTCCCGCCGCCGGCCATATGGGAATTGAGAAAACGTATCGGTTGCTAAGTACCCAATTTTATTGGAAAGGGATGTATAAGGACGTCGTAGAGTACGTAAAGAAATGCCACGTGTGCAATTGCTTTAAAAGACAGCCAAATACAGTTCCCCCTGCCCGGATTTGGCCGCGATGCAGTTTTAAATGGGAGAGAGCCCATTGCGATTTGATAGGCCCCTTACCCCGATCATATGATGGCTACTTATACATATTCGTACTCACAGACGAATGCACAAGATATACCTTCACGTATGCGATGAAGGATAAGACCGCGGCTTCGGTCGCCGTTGCCCTGTACCAGTTCACATTAGTATTTGGATTCCCTCGAGAGGTCGTACTGATAATGGACGCGAATTTATGAACGAAGTTTTCAAGGGGTTATGCGAGTTGGCACGAGTTCGCCATGCCGCAGTCCAAGCGTATCGGCCGCAAGCCAATGGGTTAGTAGAGCGGCGAAATGCCTCCATCATTACACTATTACGCCAACTTGCTGCCTCTGATCCCCAAGGATGGAACCTGCACCTGAAACAAGCGGAGCAGGCCCTGAATTTTGCATACCATAAATCCATCGGGGACTCCCCCTATTTTTTAGTGTTTGGGGAAGATCCCAAATTACCCTGGGACACCTTCGCCCCGCAAAAACTCTTGCCTGTGTATGATATTGAGAGTCTTCGCACGTACGTGATAAATACCGCCAGAAAGACCTACGAACTCACGGCGGCCATCCTGGATAAACAGAAAGAGAGAGATGCAAAAGCGTATGATCTCAGGCATAGCACGAAGAAGCATGAAGTAAAAGTAGGCGACCGAGTCTACGTGAAAAACGTTAACCGCCAGCATAAAATGTCCCCCTTGTATCTAGGTCCATATCGGGTATTAGAGGTAGCGCATGACAATATAACCCTTAGAGATTTATGCAGTGATAAAATTTGCCATTTTCATTCCAGCTTGGTCATAAAGAAAGAATGGGAGCTGACAAGAAATGACAACAAAAATGTTACACAGCCATTTCCCGTATTTGAAAGAATGGAAGTTGTCCCGGAAGACGAAAGAACGGGGGAGAAAACAGCACCCATATCCGCAAACGCCCGTTCTGGAGGAAACTGTTGTTTAGTAATTTAAATAAGTTAAATTCGAGATAGTAAAAGAATATATATATTTTCTGTTTGAATTGTTCATGTACAACTCCTTACGAGATTTTGAAACTGAAGCAAAATGTATTCTTTACTGTTGCTAATGAAATATACTTTTTGTTTTTATTATTGCATGCACAGAAATAGACTTTTTAAATTCGTAGATACCCGTTTTTGTTATAGTTCTTTTTGTATTGAAGAAATCTTTAAAATCTTACTTAAGAATTCTGAAAAGATTATCTAGAGATAACTATGCTTAACCCCTATCATTTTCATGAATTTTAGATTACAATTGAGCCAATTAAAGATAACTGAGATTATTAGAGATTATCTGCTGAGTTCTAAATTTAAAACCAATGATATTTAAGTCATTATAAGACGTCTGTTAAGAAAAAAAAAAAAAGATATTTGTGCTTTTGTTAATCGTAGTAAAGATATTGTCACATATGATTTTAATCTTTTGCTTTAATTTCATCAGAGTGTGTGTGCTTCGACTCAACCCTCTGATTTATAGCAAGAAAAGAATTGTCATTATAGACGAGGATGTGTATGCCGTTACAGTAAAGTCCTTATCAAGATTAAACAGGAAGGAATGGAATTATGCTTCAACAGTTCTGCAGTTGTACACTAAGTTCTTTTTGCTTTTGTTTTTTGTTAATCAGGAATGAGAATAGCCCTCTGGCAATAAACGTAAAACTCTATTGATAGTCATTGCTTACGTTTGTTCACTTTCATTTGTTTATTATGTTATTTTTAGAAATACTCTGCGACGATTTTTTATTTTCACTACAAGTTGAAGGACGAAGGCACGTCTCAGCTGACACATGGGTGAAAACCGCAACGTATTTCAAGGTCGCCCAGTCTCTCTCTCTCTTACCTTTCACTCGACTCTGAAACTGACAGAGGCCTCTCCTGCTGCTAACAGAACGTTGCGTCCTTGATTTTTCTTTTTGTTTTTTTTTCCAGCGAAGCTAGGCGATAATTGTGCTTACATTTTATTGCAGTCGATAGATTGTTGCATGCTGCTATTGCATGAATACTGATAAGACATCGGTAGCACCGCCATTTGCATAAAATATTTTGGCCACATGGCGCAACTGTTTAGAGAATAAATAGAACTCCCATTGACAAATTGTGGAGCCAGCAAGTTGCCACTTATGCTCTATATATATACATTGATTATGACAGCAGGAATTTAAATATTAAAAGAGACTGTGTTAGAATGAGCATTACTATGAAATATAAGTATAGAACTCTGTTCTTACTTCTGAATGCCAGTCTCCATTGTATATATATTGATATTTCTGATTTAGTATATTTATTTTTATTGTTTATTATTCTTATTTTTAGATCATGATTATTAGTAATGTTATTATGTTGACTGATATTGTTGCTATCTCTCAATGGCCTGTTGCTATTATTTTTGAAAGGAAATCAGCAGTAACTTGATGATTTGTATCTTTTATCTGAATTCATACTTGATGTTACTATAGCCACCGCTAATAAGAATGTTTCTTTAGTGGCTTTTCTCAGCATTTAATGATTGTTCTTTTTGACATTTATAGTAGAGTAATGCTATGTAGCAGTTGCTAAGCCCTAAGTATCTTGGAATAATAATCTAGTTGTGTAGACACATACCTTCCATTACCACCCTATTCCTAGGCAGCCCCGACCTGCAAGTTCTAAAAGTCTTTAGATTTTGTCCGCTCAGACAAGTCCCTAGTGCCCATTGAATAGAGATTGCAATCACTTGCAGTTGCAGGGGAGGCAAAGTATAGCCTCCGAGTACCAACGTATGGCCATTGTTGGTACCCAGAAGTCATAGGGAACCTTTCTTACAACTGTAGTAGTGACATAGGTTCAAATTTTCATCCCGAAATCTGCTTCGAAGGTACGTGTGAATGGCCGTACGGAAGAGAAATCGCTGTGACGTTGCAAGGTCTCCTGCGTGGTGGTCTTAGTCAAGATCGACCAAGGGCGGGACGAGGAAGCCAGGCTGGAAGGATTAGCGGATGCATCCAGTCCTTTCCTTTTTGTTTTGCCTATCCGAGTAAAGGAGATATGGCAACAAACCTGGGCCTGCAGCAAGGACGGCGAGGGAGTGAAAAAAATGAAATCCCCGAGGGAAACCGTGGAATCGCGCCTAGCAAGAATTCATGAGCAAGGGACAGAGAAAATAAAAGTCGTCCTAGACAGAGAAAACAGTCCTAAAAAATAAAAGTTTTAAACTACTTTAAAAAACCATGTAATCTTGATGAAATCCCAGAAACAAGGAAATCCCCATACATGTCATAACTGTAGTGAAAAGAGAGGAAAAGAAACACAGAAATATTTTAAAATATTTTAATAATACCTTTAGAAGCCACGTAAACGCGTTGATGGGATTCAAACAGAAAGAAAAATAATCCCTATACATGTCCAAACTTTAGTGAAGAGAGAAAGAAGGGTATTTAAAAATCCCTTATTAGTTAATTAAAATTACCCCCGTATTAGAACTGAAAAAATGGGAAAGAAAATGTCCCCACCGTCTTTGTCCACTGTGCTAAAAGACAAAATATTTTTATTTTTATTTTTATTTTTTTTTGTTTTAATAGCTTTAAGATAATTTTAAGCGAAAACTCAGAGTCTCCCTTAGATATAGTTTTGAATAAGTGCCATTGATAAATTGTATGATTTGCACTAAGATTAATAAGTTGTTTTTCTGCTTAAAAAATATTAGTGTTTTGTTTTAGCATCATTATTATTTGAATTATGATTTAATCTTTGTGTCCATTAAGTTCTCCTATCCATTGGTCTCTGAATAGTAAATGAATATGGAAATAGTGAATGTTTTAACTTTACTAAAAGTAACAAATGTTTTGTTTGAGGAGTAGTTTTTAAGGCTTAATTTTAAGACAAATCAATGCCCCTAATAATGATAGGAATAGAATTTATTAAGATAAGGTCTCTTATAGAAATTACTGTTGATGTTATGGTCTATATCATTTTAAATGTGTATACATGCCAATACTCTACCTCATTTGTTTGCTAATGTTCTACATGAGTCATAATTTTACTGTAATTAACTCAATTTTGTCTTTTAAAGAAACGAGAGAAGTAGATGAATTAATGTTTTGATTTAAACTGACTTTTGATCTTAATTAATGTTTGATATTAGTTACACACTGAAATTATACTGTTTAAGGTTATGTTTGTTTAAATATAAGAATATGTTTGTATTACAGATTTCCAACAAGGAAATAGACTCTGCATGCTCTAGTTGTCTGTAGAAGTACTATATATATGTTATGTTTGTGTAATTTGTTTAGGGTTCATAGAAATAGGATTTCTTAGATGATAACTTAAATAATTCGGCCCCGTTTTTATTGTAAACAAATGTTAGTTAGGATGATGAAACTGAAATAAGAGATATTTCAGTGTGGTGGGGAGGGATGTCGTAGGACTTTTGGCTAGGTGTCAAAGGAAACATTGAACACTCTCTCCAGAGTGTGATAGGACGAGGCCTATGGTTAAGATGTGTCACGAAGATATATAGCGGGTCCCGTGGGACTCGGCATCTGGCGTATCTCAGATCTCAAGAGGGTGAGAGATATAAACCAGTCCTTTATTCCCCATACCACACAGAAACCCTTGTCCTAAATGTGAAGTACAAGCCCGGGGGAGATACCCAATGGCAATAGGCTATTACCACCCACTCCTTTGCAATAGGCTCGTTGGATTAGCCCCTCCCCTAAATAGGCGGGAATCCACTTCGAACCTAGAGTTGATTTGCCAAGTTGGATGTCAAGCCACGCCTTCCCCTCAGGGTATTTCAAGAACCACCCAAGGCAGACAGGGTTGGTTAGAACTTTGCCAGGGGCACGAATAGATCAGAGATTGAGTTAATCATAGGGTGGGGGCATTGAGGCGTCGAAGTTGTGTTGTACTCTAGAATAAATATAAGAAAAGGTATTACTGCTTGTCCATTCTTACCTTGTACCCGTCAGGTACTAATAATTAACACGTAGCAAAGAAAAGCAATACGTCAAACATAAATACTAACAGTATTGCAACATGTAAAATACGATACTGCTATCAGTGTTTTGGACAAAGGCTCGTTCAGTCTAACTCACGTGTGCGCCGTTCACGTGGTGCTTATTAAACGTTTTGCTTGTGCCCGATAGCGTACAATGTATTGGGATCGCAGCTACGTGAGCTAGCATATATATTTATATTTCCAGTAGTTTCATGATTTTATTAATAAAAAACGTATTTCTTAGCTTAAGAATAATAAAACAGTAAAAAATAGTAAAACACATAAATACTAACAGTACTGCAACATGCAAAATACGATACCGCTATCAGCGTTTCGGACAAAGGCTTCCACCATCTTCCATTGTCTCGCCTCACTCGTGTGCACCGTTCACTTTGTGCTTATTATCATTAATACGTTTTGCTTGTGATTTTTTTACTCGCACATTTTAACCTTTGCAATGCCTCCCAAGCATCCTTCATCTTCTAAGGCTTCTTGTAGTGAGCCTAAGCGGCAAAGGAAAATGTTAACCATAACAGATAAGGTAAGTTTACTTATCACGTACATATAAATTTACGTTGCATGCTGTTATTTATAAAGTAAAGGGTGGTTTTTAACAGTGCAGGGAGGGTTTATACAGTAAACGTAAAAAAATTGTAAAATACCTAAGTACATGAGTATGTCATATAAATTTACGCTTGCATGCTGTTATTTATGAAGTAAAGGGTGGTTTGTTAACAGTACAGGGAGGGTTTATACAGTTTATACGGTGTAAACGTAAAAATAAATTAAAATATCTATGTACATATAGGCCGATCCTACTCCGTGATTTTCCTGTTTCGCGCCGGGTCCCAGAACCGAACCCTCGCGATAATGGGGGGATCACTGTGTGTATATATATATAGAGAGCGAGAGAGAGAGAGAGAGAAAAAAAAAATATTTAGTTATCCTAAAGTATATCCATTAACAGATTTCTTTATTATTTTTTCTATAGAAAACACAAATACAGGGCTTTTATTATTATTTCGATACTATTATCATTATTATCATTGCATTAGCCTTAATAACTTTATTTCTCTTTCTCTCTCTCTCTTTATATATATATATATATATATATATATATATATATATATATATATATATATATATATATATATATATATATATATATATATATATATATATACAGTCACTTCTCGAAATAACGTGAAGATAGGTTCTCAATAGGCTCATGTAATTCAAATTTCGCGTAATTCAAATAGTCTACTTCCATAAGGAATAATGTTAATATACATAGATACGTTCCACAAGCATGTATAAACACACTACACCACAGAAAAAAAGCTAAGTAAAACATATTTTAAAAGTACATAACCAAGCTGAAATACATATGTAAGGTAAAAATAAACAAGTACAGTATAAAAGATATACAAGATAAAACAAAATTAACAAATTAACTCACTCTATATACGGTGGACACCAGGTGTGTGGTGATGGTGATCACAGTGCTAAGCCATAACGACTTTCTGACTGGGATTTTCACCCTTATTGTTGTGACTTTTTTCACACACACACACACACACACACACACACACACACAAAAAAAAAAAAAAAAAAAAAAAAAAAAAAAAAAGTTCCAGTGCATCAGCAGAGACAATTAGGGAGGGGGGTTACCATCCATTGCAATTTCCCTTGCAGTGTGCAAGGGAACCACACTAGTAAAGGTAAGATATATTATACTGTATAGTTTTGTACTACTGTAGTGCTTTAATACTTTTATATTTAGTACAGTATACTGTACATGTAGTGTTGTTTTACTATATCTTACAATGAGAACTAAGATTTATGACTCTCTCTATATTTATTAATTTATAATTAATTTATTTAGTTATCACTCTATATACGGTGGACATCAAGTGTGTGGCGGCGGTGATCACAGTGCTACACCATAACTTTTTGAGTGGAATTTTCACCCTTACAGGAGTGACTTTTTCACATAAGTCCTTGATGTACTAGTGCAACAATGATTTATGACTCTCTCTCTATCAAATTTATATACTAATTATTCACTTATTTATATATATATATATATATAGAGAGAGAGAGAGAGAGAGAGAGAGAGAGAGAGAGAGAGAGAGAGAGAGAGAGAGAGAGAGAGAGAGAGAGAGAGAGAGAGAGAGAGAGAGAGAGAGAGAGAGAGAGAGAGAGAGAGAGAGAGAGAGAGAGAGAGGAGAGAGAGAGAGAGAGAGAGAGAGAGAGAGAGAGAGAGAGAGAGAGAGAGAGAGAGAGAGAGAGAGAGAGAGAGAGAGAGAGAGAGACATAAATTATTGTTGTACTAGGTCAACAATGCCTTACCTGGAAAACCACTCCAATAAGGGTGAAAATCCCATTTTGTAGAGGGTACTGAAAGACCACAATGCAAACAAAGGCACAAGCTCTGGTTAGTGGTTAGATCCATTTTACTTCCACTCAGCACCTCATTTTTTCTCGTTCGCATTATTAAAATTTTTTTTACAAGTACTGTATTCTCAAGATACGTTATTCCAAATTCGCGTAGTTTAAACTCGTGTAAATCAAGAGTGACTATATATATATATATATATATATATATATATATATATATATATATATATATATATATATATATATATATATATATATATATAGGGGTCCCTGCAGAACATCGTTTCAATTTTACGTGGGAGGCCAATAAATAATAAATAAATTAATTTTTTGACCTACCTGGCTAGTGCGGTAAATTTAAACAGTACGCGCTGAACAATTTGAGGGCAAGGCGGATGAATACACAGCTAGCTGCACAGCTGTAACAGCCATTTTTGATGGAATAAAGTTTTTGACTTTGACTGTATTCATATTTATCAAGTTATTAGCTTTATTTATTTATATATTTGGTTATAATGAAGGATTATACTAAATTTAAAAAACAAACAAAGAAACACATAGCTGTAAACATGATTTTATTTGAAGTAAATATGAATACACAGCCAGCAGCAGAGTTGTATTCGTATTTATCAAGTTAATGGCTTTATTTATTTATTTGTTCATATATTTGGTTATGTTGAATTTAAAAAAATACAAACACATAGCTGTAAATACAATTTTATTTGAAATATACACGAATACACAGCTTTCAGCACAGCTGTATTCGTATTTGGCTATATTGAATTAGAAAAAACATATAGCTGAAAATATGATTTTATTCGAGGTACACAGATAGCAGCAAAGCTGTATTCGTATTTATCGAGTAAGTGGCTTTATTTATATATTGGTTATATTGAAGGATTATATAGAATCTAAAATAAATACCAAACACATAGCCATAAATACGATTTTATTTGAAATAGTTTGCTGAGCATTGTGTAAGAATCCGGCTTCAAGCGGCATTTGAAGAAGAAGAACCACCATCACTCAGCTTACTCTCATTGGCCATATTGTGCCTTGTTTTTGTCGGCTTTCTTGTTCGTTTTGCTCGTTACTGATATTACTATGTCTCCCAAGTGTAGAGGTGATAGTTATGATGGCAGTGCTACAAAGAAACAAAAGCCATCACCATGGAAATTAAAGCTGAAATAGTAAATCGCTTGGAAAAAGGAGAGAAAGTAAAGAGTTTGTGGCTAGTAGGGGTTGCTTTAATTGTTTTAAACTGCTAGCTAGTGGTGATGAGAAAGAAGCAAAAGAGTTCCAAGTGTGTCAGCAGAGACAATTAGGGAGGGGAGATACCTCCCATTGCAGTGTGCAAGGGAACCACACTAGTAAAGGTAAGATATATTATACTGTATAGTTTTGTAATACTGTAGTGCTTTAATACTTTTATATTTAGTACAGTATACTGTACATGTAGTGTAGTTTTACTATATCTTACAATGAGAACTAAGATGATTTCTATAGATTATGTACTGTATGTTCTTTTGCCTCTCCAGACTCACCTGCCCCAGTCTCCTCATGCCTAGGTTCGAATTACAGGTGTGTTCCGACTTAAGTAAAAATCCACTTTAAGTCAGCTGTCAGGAATGGAACCCTGATGTAAAGTGGGGACCCCTTGTATATATATATATATATATATATATATATATATATATATATATATATATATATATATATATATATATATATATATATATATATATATATATATACAGTGGTGACCCCAACCCACGAATTTAATCCGTTCCCAAAAAGTGTTCTTGGGTTGGATTTATTTTTCCCATTGAAAAGCATGTAAATTCAATTAATCCGTTACTGTCACAAAAAATATTCATATTAAAATTTTGTTTAGTAGCTAAAAACATGAAATATAATACAGGTTAAATGTATTCATCTGTAAAAGGAAAATTACATTAATGATAGAGTGGAACTCTATTCTACTAAAGCAAAACATGTACATATTCAGGTATACAGTATACACAATTTGATACCCAGTATAAAATAGCAAAGTCCAAAAATTAGATGAAGTTGTCATTCTCCCACTAATAACAAATGCAGTAGGAAAGAGTACATACTGTAGGTAAAATAAAATAATATAGGTAAGAACAGTACTGTATTTATCTATGTGGATGAGTGTTGCTGGCATACATGGATGGTGGCGGAGGAGGAGGAGAAGGAGGAGAAGGCTGACTATTTATTGTAAACAGAGTCCCCCAATATCACAAACACTTTTAACTTTCTTAGGAGCCATAAGAAGGACTATATGAAAGGTAAAACAATGGAAAATAAAGCAAGAACTATGAACAGATCATAAAGATCCACACAGCGCAGGCAGCAATGCAGAACTGAGAGCGGGCGAGTGGGACAAGTGGTGGCTTAGCCAACACATGTGTGTTCATGGGTTGGGATAAAAATTTGTTAATAATTTTGTTTGTGGGTACAGGCGTTCGTGGGATGGGGTCACCACTATATATATATATATATATATATATATATATATATATATATATATATATATATATATATATATATATATATATATATATATATATATATATATATATATATATATATATATATATATATATATATATATATATATATATATATATATATATATATATATATATATATATATATATATATATATATATATATATATACAGTAACCCCTCGTTTATCGCGGGAGTTTGGTTCCGGGACCAGCCGCAATAGGTGAATTTCCGCGAAGTAGGAACACCATAATTTTTTTTTTTTTTTTTTTAAGATAATTGTGGCACCAGCACAGGCCAAAAAATGATAAAATAAAACGGCCTTTATCAGGCTGTAAGGAGAAACAGAGATGGAGAGTGTTGTTACAACCCCAAACATCCTTGTTACCCATTTTTAATTGCCAATACTTTTACTGAAACAATCAGCGTTCATTTCAACCAATTAGCATTCACTTCTCCTCGAACAGCCAATCATAATGATGTTCTGGCCTTACTCTCGACCCTACCTTGGCTGACCATCTTAGTCCCAAGACCTCCCCACTGTCCGAGGTTTTATCTACCCGGTCAAGAATGCCGGCAGGCAGAGTACAGTTCCAATCCAGCGATCATCACCACATACCAGGAGTATATTCCCCATACCGGCTTTTGTACACCTGAAGCTCCCTGTGTTTAGTTTGTATAATCATTATTGTGTATTAGTTTATTGCTCTCCTCCCAGGTTCCATTCACTTTTCATATCAGTTAAAAGTTATATTAATCATCATTATTAATTCCTTGTTGATTTTCGTCTTTTTTGTTAATCTGTATGTTTATATTTATTAATTTATATCTATTATATTATTAATGTGTTTAGGTCTGTTTTTGTTAAACTGTAGGATTGTGTATATTAATGTGTGTTTTGTTAATCTGTAGGTTTGTAAAATCTCAGATTGTAATTCCTATTGTATTAAGTGAAATTGATATTACAATTGTTATAAATTGTTCACCTTATTTCCATATATTGCCCTCGGTCTCAGGCATGAAAAACTTGTATTTGGTATTTACCAGTCAGACCTGGGTGTAAAATATTGGCGACCCCGCCAGGATCCTTGCTCAAGGTAAAGTAGTGTGCATTAACTTCTCTCTTGTTCCCGTATTGTTATAACAATTGTATTATGATTTCAGGAAAGTGAACAGTGAATCTTGAGTTTTTATTTTTGTGAAACAATTTTTTTGAGTGTGTATTTATTGTCTGTGTCTTTTGTTATAATAAGTACAAATCGTGACAACCGTAACAAGTGATGATCGTTGGTCATTAGTGTACACTCATTATCTTGCGTGGTAGCCGCAAAGTAAACACTAATCTGAACGTAGGGTGACGGTAGTTTTCTATACGTTCTTCCAAGACTCGCTAACTTTAACCTAATTAATCTCATGAATCAGTATTAAATGGCTCATTAGGTTTTTTCAAGAATAGACAGTTAAATTTTTCGGAGTGCTTTATATTTTCCAGTCACTTTATTCAAGTATCAATATTCAACGTACTCTCACAAGTATCCAAGTTTCAAAGTACTCTACTCAAGTATCGGGATACATATAATCCCATCGTTCGTGCTAGTTTCTAGTATCTCTACCTAACAAGTCGTTAATACTCTAGTGTAGAAGTATTTGGGTATAGTAAAGCATATATTCCGGGGTCGTGCTTGACTATCGCTACTGTATTTTTCCAGAGCTTCCTCGCTTCATTTTTCTTAAAGTTCTGATTAATAAACGTCATGGCTAGTAAAGAATTTGATATATCAATTTTCTTGAAGTCTCCCTCTTGGGATCAAGTAAGTGACATTTGAAAATCCGATTGGTTACAGATTGCTGAACATTATAAAAATAGCTATGCCAACTCACCCCTCAAAGGTAACTAAGAAAACCGATAAGGAACTTGTTTCGAACGTTTAATGAAACAAGGTGTTCTTGAAGTAATTGCTAAATATGTTTCATTACCTGAGGATACCGAGGAAGATTCCTATCCAGACGAAATTCCTAAGTCAAAGAAAATTGAAGTAAATCGTGTTGATAATGCTACTCCGAAAGTTGACCCCTAATCTTCGCTCGAGTTAGAGAAGTATAAGTTAAAACTTCAGTATAAATTAGAAGAAGAAGAGGGAGAAAGGGAATTAAGATTAGAAATAGAAACGAGAAAATTAGAAGCAGAAACGAGAAAGGGAATTAAAATGAGAAGTAGAAACGAAAAAATTGGATGTAGAAAGAGAATTAAAATTGAAAGAGTTGGAACAGGTTGGTAAGCATAGGGACAAAGAACTATCTATAAAGGAGAAAGAGGTATCTTAAAACTTTTCCACAGTTTCTTCTATGGTACCAATATTTGATGAAGGAGACATTGATGGGTCCTTTAAATTGTTTGAGAAAATCGCAAATAAACAGAATTGGCCAAAAGATGAGTGGATGAAAATTGTCGGGAAAGTCTCTGAGAGTCTATAGTAGTTTGGATGTAACAGAAGACTATGATTTTGTTAAAACTCAAATACTTCATGCGCATGCAAGCACACCCGAAGGATATAGGCAGAAATTTAGGAACATGACTAAAGCTAAGTATCAAAGCTATGTGGAATTTGCCACCGAGAAAATGCGACAGTTCAAAAAGTGGTTAGAATCCTTAAATGTCACTACATATTCCGAACTCGTGAATGCAATAGTCTTAGAGGAATGGAAGAGTAAAATACCATTTCCTATGCTTAAACATGTAGAGGAGAGCAATATAATGGAGCTTCTGAAGGTGGTGGAAATGGCAGTTGCTCAGGCCTTACGGTTGGAATCCTGGAATGTGTGTGGGGTGGATCGTAGTGTTTTTGTAAAATCTACCTCTCGTGATCCCCAAAGTAGACTGAGTGATGGGCAGTGAGACAATAAATCAAATTCAAACCAGCTAGTTTGTGCTTAGCCTGCTGGCTAGTACAGTGGTAACGCGCTGGCTTCGCATTCACGAGGTCGAAAGATCGGTCCCCGTCCAAGACCGAGAGTTTAAGCTGTTTACTGGCAGGAACTGCTGTGGTTGGACATCACAGTGGGGGGTTGGGGCTTGCCCTGGCTGACGAATACCCATTGTAATGAAATGGAAATAAAGGTTAAATTTAAATTTAAAATTTAAAAAAATATTACAAGAAAGTAGGTCATACCATTGCACAATGTAAACATCCAGGGTGCCAAGTTTCAAAGAGGGGTTTACTGATACACATTCCGATACTAAACCTGTTGCTTCTAATTTTTGCTCCTCTCAGACCAGTATGTTCAAAGCATTTACTTTCACGGGTCATGTCGCGCTTAGCCCCAAGGGTCGGACATTCCCCTTAACTATTCTTAGAGATACTGGGGCTGCTCAGTCCATTTTGGTTCATGATGCTATTCCTAATCTGAGTCATAAGTTAACAGGTGAGAAGGTTCTACAGTCAAATCTAATGTCTCATATGTCATATCCTCTCGCACGTGTTTAGCTTGAGTACCCACTGTTCAAGTCAAATGTAAAAGTAGCTGTTAAATATGGTAAATTGCCTGTTCAAGGAGTTCAGTTATTATTGGGAAATGATCTCGCTTGAACTCTTACCGTACCTGATATTACTACTGTTGATAATCCTCTTCCAAGAGTTCTTGATGAATCCCATGATCTTTTTCCTTCTTGTGCAGCAAAATGGGCTCAAGCTAAACTCACTGTCTATATCATCTAGTACATTGTCATCCTTGCCTTCCCCTAAAGTTCAGGAGGATCTCCTGAACCAGCCATGGTCTAAAAAAGAACAAATACAAGCACAGAGTTCTGATCCTTCATTGGCAATGATGCGACATGTTGCTGTAGATAATGATAATAAAAGCATCCCAAAAGAAACTCAGTTTGATCAGGGTATGAATTTTACAAGTCAAACTTTTCAGCAGGTCTTAACCGAGTTAGGAGTAAAAAATGTAACTTCATCTGCCTATCACTCAGACACTCACAGTCTCAGGGGTGTCTGGAAATATTTCACAAAACTTTAAAGCAAGTGTTGCAAGAATACTGTTTACCATATGCAATTCAGAAAAAGTTGAGTCCTCTAAACTATGTCATTGCTACATCTGATTGTAAAAAGAAAACCCAGTTGGTTCATGTGAATTTACTCAAACCTTACTATTCCAGATCACCAGAGGTAGATGTCGGAACTGTTTCTCCCGTTACAGTATGTGTGGCAGACACCAACCCTACGTCTGAGATGGGATTGGATGGTGATGGTGAGAGTAGCCTACCTGTTGACTTACCCTATAACCAAGGCTCTCTCTCCAACACCAGTATATTAAAGAATGTTGATGAATATTTCGGTGATCTTCATTCAAACCAGAAAGCAGACTTGGCTCAGCTGTTGCATTAGTTTCCCTCTGCTATTTCTGATTCTCCAGGATTGTGTACTTATATCCAATATGATATAGAGTTGATTAGTTCATGTCAAGCCCCTATTAGGCAAGCTCAATATAGATTACACCCCCATAAGAATGATATTATGAAGAAAGAAGTAGATTTTAACTCAAGGATTAGCTGAACCAAGTATGTCTCCCTGGGCATCACCATGTATTTTAGTGCCAAAACCTGATGGATCTTTCCGACTTTGTACTGACTATAGAAGAGTAAATAACGTAATTATCAAAGATTCTTATCCCCTCCCCTTAATAGAAGATCTTTTAAATACTATTGGAAAATCCCAGTTTATTACAACTCTTGATTTCACTAAGGGGTATTATCAAATCCCTCGTACAGAGAGTGCTAAAGCGATTTCAGCATTTATCACCCAATTTAGTTTGTACCAATATAAAATGTTTTTAACTTCTCAATCTGTTTTAAGGGCTCCAGACTTTAACCTTTTGCAAGCCGACCAACAAACCAATGTACTGCACCCCGTGGCAGATCATTCCTGCAAGTTGAAGAAGCATCAACAACCCTACTCCACCAGAGAAAAAGAAGCACTGGCTCTCATCCTTGCAATCAAAAAGTTTGAGTGCTATCTTCAGGCTTCGCCTAACTGTGTACAGGTTTTCACCGACCACAACCCACTGGCCTTTATCAACTCGACCAAACAAAACAATCAAAGGATTCTTAGGTGGTCCCTCCTACTTCAAACCAACAATTTTCAATTATATACCCGGTCAAGAACGCCGGCAGGCAGAGTACAGTTCCAATCCAGCGATTGTCACCACATACCAGGAGTATATTCCCCGTACCGGATATTGTCCACCTGAGGCTCCCTGTGTTTAGTTTGTATAATCATTATTGTGTATTAGTTTATTGCTCTCCTCCCAGGGTCCAATTCACTTTTCATATCAGTTAAAAGTTATATTAATCATCATTATTAATTTCTTGATGGTTTTTGTCTGTTTTTTGTTACTCTGTAGATTTATATTTATTAATTTATATTTATTAAATTATTAATGTGTTTAGGTCTGTTTTTGTTAAACTGTAGGATTGTATATATTTATGTACTGTTTTGTTAATCTGTAGGTTTGTAAAATCTCGGATTGCAATTCCTATTGTATTAAGTGAAATTGATATTACAATTGTTATAAACTGTTCACCTTATTTCCATGCCCTTCACTATTTTGAGCCAAATTATGAGTCATTTAGCCATTGCCCCCGGTCATATAATGCCCTGGGTCTCGGGCATGAAAAACTTGCACTTGGTATTTACCAGTCAGACCTGGGTGTAAAAGTGTAATGACCTGTCAGATGTGAAGGGATTATAAAAGATGCGTAATGAATATCCAATTCTCTGCTGGGGTTTAATATACCTCTGCATTACTTTCATTATGTCTATTCCAAAAATTCTCCTTAGATCTTATTATTATTATTAATATTATTATTGGCAACAATAATTTTCCTTTGATGATGATTGTGGAGATTATTATGATTATTATCATTATTATTACGAATTTGTCATTAAACCATTATTTTTACAATAAATAATGTAGTTTTTGTTAAATGAAGAAGAGATAATTAAAGATGCTTCTCTCTCTCTGTCAAAAGGCAAACAGCAAACAAATTTTCAATACAATATCGTCAGGGAAATAGCGTGTAGAGAATATATATATAGATAAATATACTGCACAGGTATTTCATTTAAGTTTCCCATGCATACAGTATGATATACGTTTTCTTTGAACGCATTGTATACGTTTTCTTTTACTCTCAGGTGACACTATTTATGTTAAGATTTCGTGAAGATAGATAGAAAAGTGTTTAGAACCAAGGAATATTAATAATACTATAATCTTGAAAATTAGATAAACCCGAGAGAGAGAGAGAGAGAGAGAGAGAGAGAGAGAGAGGAGTGTGTGTGTGTGTGTGATTACCTAATTGTGATTACCTAATTGTGTTTACGGGAAAGAGCCCAAAGCTCGTATCTTCCCGTCTCCTGATCGGTTCCATTTTTAGACTTAGTGATACTTATCATACCTGTCCTTAAAACTATGGATTGAGGTAGCATTAACTACCTCCTCGCTTAGCGAATTCCAATTATCAACTACTCTTACACTGAAAAAGTATTTCCTTACATCCTGCAAACAAGTTTTCTTCCGAAGCTTCAAACTGTGACCTCTAGTTCTAGAGCCAGCCATATCGAAATATCGATCCCTATCCACTCTATCATAACCATGAAGGAATTTAAAGACTGTCACCATATCCCCCCTTACTCTTCTAGCTTCGAGTGATGGCAAGTCTAATTCCCTCAGCCTCTCATCATAACCGAGATTGCGTATTTCTGGCACCAGTTTCGTGGCATGTCTTTGAACTTTTTCAAGCTTAGCTATGTGCTTTTTCAAGTGCGGATTCCAAAAGGGGGCTGCATATTCGAGTTTTGGCCTCACATAGGTTACATAAATATTTCTGAACATTTCCTTGTCCATGTGCCTGAAGGCTACCCTTACATTTGATAAGAATGCATATGCTGCCCTTACTACGCCATTTATATGTATTTCTGGAGACAAATCTGCCAATACGTTTACTCCTAGATCTCTCTCATTTTCTGTCTCCTGAAGTTGTACTCCAGCCACCGAGTAGTCAAGCTTGGGCCTTCTTGCACTTGTACCCATTCTCATTACCTTACATTTTGAGGTATTGAATTTCATTAGCCACTTTTCTGACCACTCATGCAGATTATTTAGATCCTCCTGAAGTTCTCTACCATTGTTCTCGTTTTTTACTTTCTTCACAATCTTTGCATCATCTGCAAACATATTCATGAATGAATTTACAGACTCTGGTAGGTCATTTACATATACAAGGAACAAAAGTGGCCCTAAAACTGAACCCTGTGGAACTCCACTACTAACTCTTCTCCATTCAGACACTGAGTGTCTTACTCTAACCCTCTGTTCCCTTCCTTCTAAGTAAGTTTTTATCCATTCCAAGACATTTCCACCTATTCTAGCCATTGATTGCAGCTTCCTAATAAGTCTCCCATGTGGAACAGTGTCAAACGCTTTCTGGAAGTCTAGGAATATGCAATCTGCCCAGCCCTCTCTTTCCTGTAAGATTTGGCTTACCTCATCATAAAATTCTAATAAGTTTGTTACTGTTGATCTTCCTTCTCTGAAGCCATGTTGCCTCACTGACAAAAAGTTGAAGGATTCCAAGTGAAGAGAGATATGTTTCCTTAGTAGTTTCTCCATAAGTTTGCAAACTATGCTGGTCAAGGAAACTGGTCTATAGTTCAGAGCCGTATCCCTCCTTCCCTTTTTGAAGATAGGTATCACATTTGCTTGTTTCCAGCATCTTGGAATCTCCCCCGACTCCAATGACTCCTTAAATATGATACTTAGTGCCACTGATATTGTGTTTGCGCATTTTTTAAGCACATGAGGGGATATGTCATCAGGACCTGTAGCTTTATGAACATCTAAATCCATCAGCGCTTTGCATACCTCTGTGGCTGTAAGGTTGATGTTCTCTAATACCGGCCCTTGAGCTTCTATCACTGCAATCTGAGGGGGTGGGGTATTTTCTACTGTAAATACTGACTGAAACTCCTTGTTCAATTCTTTGCAGATCTCTTCGTCCGTCTCAGTGATGCTTCCATCCGCTCTCTTTAGCCTTAAAACCTGTTCTTTTACCTTCAGTTTTCCTCTGATAAAGCTGTGGAAAAGCTTGGGATTTTCTTTAGCCTTCCTGGTGATGTCCCTCTCATAATCTTTCTCTGCCTCTCTCCTTTTACTTAGGTAGTCATTTCTTGCTCTTTTGTAGGTTTGCCAGGCATTTATGTTTTTTCTCCTCCTATACCTTTTCCAGCATTTGTCTCTCCACTCCTTAGCTCTTTTACACCCATTATCGAACCATTTCTCTCTGGCATGAATTACACCTACTTTGGTGACAGGTATGCAGCAATCTACTATCTTCCCATATTTCTCACAAAAGATGTCATACATTTCTTGTACAGATTTGTTGTAAAATAAGGTTCTCCAGTCAATAACTGCAAAAAGCTCATTCATTTTGATGTAATCTCCTTTCTGATAGTTCCTCCTCATGTCCTCAGTGCCTCTACTCTCAGGAAGAATGTCTTCAATGATATACTCCATCAACAACACACAGTGGTCACTCTTTCCAATTGGTGGTTCATACTCAATATTTTCAATATCCAACACATTATCTGTGAACACCAGATCAAGTAGTGATGGCTCATCCCCACCCCTGGCTCTTGTTGGTTCCATTACATGTTGGTGTAGGAAATTCCCTTGTACGCAATCTAGGAATCTTGCCCCAAAGGAGTCCTCACCACTGTGTGGGTCAAGATTTATCCAATCTATCTCTTTATGATTAAAGTCTCCCATAATCAAAATCCTACATTTTTTCTCCCGCGCCATGTTAACAACTGAGTTTATGACTTCAATTGTACCTATATGACTTTCCTCATAAATTTCAAGCCTATTTTGGTTCCTTGGTGGGTTGTATACAACAGTTATTATAATGCTCTCTGACCCAGTATTTATGCGAGCAACAAGAAATTCCCTGAACTCACTTTCTATAGCCAAGTTTATCTCTTCAACTTGAATCCTCTCACTTATGAGCAGTGCTATCCCTCCACCAGTCCTCTCAGATCTTTCGACCCTTAGTATTCTGAAGCCCTTAGGAAAAACTGTGACCTGTTTATGTCCTCACTCAACTTAGTCTCTGTAATTGCTACTATATCTGCCTTACTGTTGTGAATCCTATCTTTTAATTCTACTGCCTTACCAGCTAATCCATCAGCATTTGTGTATAACAATCTTAATGAGGCCCCATCCCCTGATCTTCTGTCATTATCTTCTTTATCTCCCCTTTGTCTGGAAGTATTCCGTAACGAAAATTTTTCTTCTCTTCTTCATTTCTTTCATCATTTAACCTTCTTGCCTCTTGCAACAAGTTTTTGATCTTTCCCATCTCTTCCTGTGTTCTGTATCGTCTAATGAACACTTCTTTGCATTCTTGAAGGTCTTTTAGACTTTTTTTTCTCAACAATATTTCCCTACATGTCTCCCCTCTCTCAAAGGTTACTTTTGTTGGTCTCGGCTTTCCTTCCCTCGAATATTTACCTAGTTGGTGTATGTTTACAATATCCTCAGGACCACATACTACTCCAAGCTTTCTTATCAGGTCTACAACATTAGCTTTATTTTCTTCAAGTCTCCCCTGCCATGTTGGCTTCTGGGATTCACTTATGCCTGAGATTACCACTGTCTTCTCCTTATCAAGTGCCTGTCTGATGAGTGGGTTTGCCCTTTCCATCACAACGTCTTTCATTTTTTCGATTACTGTCTCTTTATAGTCAACTGTTTGTATGTTTTCCAGTGCCACCACCTTTACAGCCTCTTTTACTGCCACATTCCCCTTTAGTGCATCAGCAAAGGACGTTTTCATGGCATCATTTTCCATATTCAGCTCCTGGAACTCTTTTCTGAACTGTTCAATGTTTTCCTTAATCTGAACATTCCAAGCAGCAATCTCGTCTCTCTCAGAAGATAGCAGTGAACTAACATCTAATTCCTTTAGGTTGTCATTTAGCTGTTTGTTTTTATCTTCTTGATTAGAAATTCTAGATTCTAGTTGACTCTTTTCCCCTTCCAGCTTCTTTATTCTTTTTTCTAGTTCCTTTCTCTCCTGCCCTTGTGCTTTATTTGCTTCCTCCAAAGATCTTATTTGTTCTCTGAGTGTTTCATTCTCTTTCATTTCTCCATCCATATTCCGAATTTTATCATCAAGGCTTGTAACCATTTCCTCTAACTTCTTGATTCTCTGTTTAAGTCCTCTGATGACTACCCCTTCTCCCGACCCATGGGTGGGAGAGGTTTGGGACAGAGATGGCTTCATTTTTATGTTCTCCCTCTCACAGAATATAGAAAGAAGACGAGAAAGAGGAAAAAAAAAAAAAAGAGAAAAACTTCTAATTTACCTTCACACAGAATTTTTATATCTCCATATAAGTGCTATTTAGTGACTCAGTTTGTCTCCTTTCTGGTAACACACATCTTAACTTAAAAACCTGACCATGGTAATTTACGTATAAAAAGAAAAAGAAAAACAAAAGTCAAACCTGAAGGAAAATTCGAATTTGTGTTCGAGGTGGCACCCACCTGTTTCTGTTATATATTCTTCCTAACTGATAAACTGACTTGCTAACCAAGATATGTTATCACGGGATTTAGACTTTACATTTAACTCAATATATATACAAAATAACAAAATAGCAAACGAGAAAGCTAAAAGAAAAGCAAAAAAAATGAAGAAAATAGGACTGCTGTACTACTTGGCAACTTAACTCAGTACTGTTGACAGGTGGGTATTTGGTAATTTTTTTTTCTTTTATTATTCAATTTTTTCGTGTATCAAACTAACTAACTAGTTAATATAAATGGGAAGGGTACTGTTTTTAACAATATATAGAACCACAGGATCAGGTAAAACGGCTTAAGAGCTTTCCCCAGTTTACACAAAAAATTAGGTAATGTGGTGTGAGGCTCCACGTCTGGCAACTCTTCTAGTGTAATAATAAACTTCCCTCCATTTTACATTCACTCTCTGTCTTCATTTCCTGATGGAACTTTAAAAGGATGCATCTCTCTCTCTCTCCAACATTCTATTCTACCCAACCCCCCACACTCCCTTTGTCCCAGCCAACTAGGGAGGGGCACTGTACACAGTTATTAATGTAAATAAACCAGCAGACGTACAAACAATGATGAGCCCTTAATAATAATAACAACAATAATAATTAATAATAATAATAATAATCTCCACAATCATCATCAAAGGAATATCATTGTTGCCAATAATAATAATAAGATCTAAGGAGAATTTTTGGAATAGACATCATGAAAGTAATGCAGAGGTATATTAAAACCCAGCAGAGAGCTGGATATTCATTACATATCTTGTATAATCCCTTCACATCTGACAGTCATTACACTCTCCATCTCTGTTTCTCTTTACAGCCTGATAAAGGCTGTTTTATTTTATCATTTTTTGGCCCGTCCTGGTGTCACAATCATCTTTAAAAAAAATCTGCGATACACTGAATTCGCGATAGGTGAACTGCGATATAGCGAGGGATTATTGTGTGTGTATATATATATATATATATATATATATATATATATATATATATATATATATATATATATATATATATATAATAATACCATTATTGTTATCATTACTATTATTGTTGCTATTATTATTACTGTGATAAACTGAACTGATGGTACCCAAAGTGCTTTTCAATTTTCCCTCTCTCTCTTGAAGCCATGTCCCTTGTTCAATGTTACCCCAACTGAAAAATACTACATTTGGTACACCATAGATTGTCCGCTATTTCTGAAATCTGTTAAATCAGGGTTCGTTAAATCGAAGGTTGAGTGTAAATACTGCATACATATAAATAGCAATGATAATAATATTCATCACAAAAAGTAGAGAAAAATACAAACAGATATAAGAGCAACAATATTAACTGCACATGTGTAAGAGAAAGTTATAATATACAGTATTCAACTCAACTACAGATACTCATTTATAAAGAAAGAATCCAATACTTACGGTAGACTGGATGGAGGAGAAGTTAAGTGAATTTGGGCAAATTCATCCATTTCATCAGCATTAGTATTTATTGGATGTCATGGGCAGTCTCTTGCGACAAACCTGTATGTATAAGAAATATGAATCAAAGCCTTCTGAAGGTCAGGTTCAGCACCTGTGCAAGGCAAACATGAATATAAAATGAAACTGAAAGAGATAAAAGCAAGATGGAACAATGCAATTCACATCTGTTTGAATTTGTCCTTTAAAATAAAAATCAAGGAATATATAAGACTTAGGAAGAATATGACGAACTATCATTGGTAAAGTTACTTTGCAATGCTTGTGGCCATCTTCTTAGCTTATAAAAAAAAAAAAGCATCACGTGAGAAAGAATATAACATCCTGTATATCTATCAGAGTATACAGACTCTCCCCAACTTACGAACGAGTTAGGTTCCAAAATTGTTTGTAAGTTGTATTTAGGTAAAAAAAAAAAAGTACTGTTCAGTACATACATATGCAATACTGTACAGTACTTAGGATAAAGACACTTAAATACTACATAAAACAAAGTATACAATTATAATGAATTTTACTATGCTCATAAGTTGTTATTTTGCATGTAGAGTACTGTATATATGTTGGTTAAGTACCAGAGAGGGCTGCATTTATTACCCAAAGTTCCAGGACCCTTTGTTCAGATATCCCTGTTGAAGAGTGATAGAGAGATTCTTCTCCCAGAGAATTAATAACTCTTACTCAGAAACCACTTCAACAATGAAGTACCTTTTGCCTTGATATATGAGCTGAAAAACCTTTTCCAGAATAATGTCTTCAGCTAGGATTTTGTACTTGGTGTGCCAAACTGATGCTTAACCAACATATGAAATATCTGGAGATTTCTTCACAACCATTTAATTCTTATCAAACCTTGAAAAAGGAACGATGCATAGCAAATACAGAACAAGCTCTGCTGAAGACACTATTCAGGAAAAAGATGCTGGGACCTCTCTGAAAATGGAACTTCCTGGTCTTCATCTTTGGGAAAAAGAATCTCTCTATCACTCCCTTCAATGGGGATATCCAGAACAATGGGTCCTGGAACCTTGTGTAATAATGATAGTCCTCTCTGATGCTTGTTAACTACTACATAAAACAAAGAATGCAGTATTAATGCGTATTAATACAGTAATAATAAGGTAATAATACAGTACAGTAAAGTAATACATTCATAACACTTGAGTAGATAATGAGTAGGTTAATATTTGTATCTGTGATTGTTCGCAAATCTGTTGTTCATTAGTAAGGGAGCTTCTGTACTATACACAAGCAAACTTTCTTATGCAGATGAAAAGAAAAAAACAACAACTTGACAGTCAAAATAAAGTAATGTTCATTTAAACTGTAAATAGTATTATAAAAATTATAAAATATAATAAATACAGATACATGTGAAAAATTATAAAATTAGAATCAATATATCATAAATCATGAATCATCACATCCTGAAACTGTATGAAAAAAAAAAAAAAAAAGAAAAAAAAAAAAAAAAAAAAAAAAAAAAAAAATATATATATATATATATATATATATATATATATATATATATATATATATATATATATATATATATATATATATATATATATATATTTCTTATTTTTTTTTATTTACTTATATTTTTTTCCTGGAGGTTACTGATAAGAGAAAATCCTTGTCTCTTCAAGTCATGCAGTGACACTTCATACATAATACCATGCCATGCATCAATGACGAAATAACATTATGGCTTCTATATTTATCATCAATGCACCAATTAAATAAGTACATTAGAGTTCCTTTTTCATTTTCATATTCAATTTACCATAAAAAACATATAACATTCAAAACTTTAGACACACAGTAACATTTATCACAGATCTGATTAATGACTAAATCTGGAAATTTTACATTACTTTAAAAGGTGAAACAATAAAAGTATATCTCGGTATGTAATACTTGGAAAATAGGAAAAAATCTATGAGAATAAAAGGTGCAATTCGACCAAACTGGTTCTCCTACTTTACTTTACAGAAGATATGAATAAATATCCTAATACTATCTGAAGGAGACCAAAGACTAAAGGGAATTGGATCTTGTATTTTCATTCCAACCTATTATTCAGAAGAATTATCTTATCTCCATGACAGGATGATAGGAACAGAGCATTCAAAGTGTAATCATAAAACTACTCTACTAACAATATATAAATAGATTAATACTCACAAGAGTATGGAATATCAATATTCATATATCATGTTTTCACATCCTGTCAAAGCCAGAGGGGTGACTACAACTGAACCAAAGGGGAAGATAAGAGGGATATATCATATCTTGCCTTATCCTCAACTCTTATAACATCTACTCTGTGGTAAATATTTAATATTCCAGAGAGATGAGATTGCAAACCATCTAACCCTGTTCCTATCAATTGTCTTTAACATTACAAAAGGAAAAGTTAGCCATTATTTTTTCTCCCCCACCACAAGCGATATAAACTGGATGCCAAAAAATCATATATGGATAATACATATTCTTCAAATTACGCTGCCTTCTGCCTATATAATTACTGCTAAACCAACTATTAGCCATTATTTTTTCTCCCCCACCACAAGCGATATAAACTGGATGCCATAAAATCATATATGGATAATACATATTCTTCAAATTACGCTGCCTTCTGCCTATATAATTACTGCTAAACCAACTATTAAACCATTTGCCACATTTTTCTTAAATATATAGCAATGATACACTACTAAAACTACTTAAAACATATAAAATCTAAAAGAAAAGTAACAGAATCACAAGCAACAATGACATATAATAAAATGAACATTTCATCTTCTAAGTTCCATTACTAAGACACCAATTTCAAAAATAAGAATAAATATTAGGCACTGAGATCACCAGCAGTTGTGATGTGTAATCACTTAGTGAAGCTATAAAGCAAGACTGAGTCAATTTATGCTCCCACATGTACTCAACACACAACCTATATTCATGATTAAGTGAAACTGAAGCAAGAACACACACACATACACACATGCAATAAACAAGTATAAAGAGCTCTTAGTTGTCGCCACCTTTCTTGGATCATATTACAATAACGGCTCTCATTTTCTCCTTCCATAAGAACCTGTTTCCATACTTGTCAGAAAGAAATTGACAAAAATTACACAAAATAATAAAAATAATAAAAAAAAAAATGAGTTTCTTTTACCTTATGTAGAAATGTAAGGATATAAAAATGTTTCTATAAAAAGACAATATATATATATATATATATATATATATATATATATATATATATATATATATATATATATATATATATTTTTTTTTTTTTTTTTTTTGGAAAATTATTTTATTTTTTGGGTGTATGCAAAAAAATTAAAATATTAAAAAATAAAAATTCTCAGTATTTCCATTTTTTTTTATTGAAAAAAACATATTTCATTATCTAATTGATAAAAAAATTTATTTCCCAGCCTACAAATAATAAAACAGTAAAAAACATAAATTTAGATATACGTACGTACAGTATAACTCAGTATTGCATCATGCGAAATAGTGTCCGATAGCATACAATGTATTGGGGTCACAGCTATGTGAGCTAGCATATATATTGATATTTCCAGTAATTTCATGATTTAATTGATAAAAAATACGTATTTCTTAGCCTAAGAATAATAAAACAGTAAAAAATAGTAAAAAACATAAATACTAACAGTATTGCAACATGTAAAATACGATACCGCTATCAGCGTTTCGGACAGAGACTCGTTCAGTCTAACTCACGTGTGCGCCGTTCACGTTGTGCTTATTAAACGTTTTGCTTGTGTCCGATAACATACGATGTATTGGGGTTGCAGCTACATGAGCTAGCATATATATTTATATTTCCAGTAGTTTCATGATTTTATTGATAAAAAAACGTATTTCTTAGCCTAAGAATAATAAAACAGTAAAAAATAGTAAAAAACATAAATACTAACAGTATTGCAACATGCAAAATACGATACCGCTATCAGCGTTTCGGACAAAGGCTTCCACCATCTTCCATTGTCTCGCCTCACTCGTGTGCGCCGTTCACGTTGTGCTTATTATTATTAATACATTTTGCTTGTGATTTTTTTACTCGCATATTTTAACCTTTGCAATGCCTCCCAAGCATCCTTCATCTTCTAAGGCTTCTTGTAGTGAGCCTAAGCGGCAAAGGAAAATGTTAACCATAACAGATAAGGTAAGTTTGCCTATCACGTACATATAAATTTACGTTTCATGCTGTTATTTATAAAGTAAAGGGTGGTTTTTTAACAGAGCAGGGAGGGTTTATACAGTAAACGTAAAAATAATTGTAAAATACCTATGTACAAGAGTATGTCATATAAATTTACGCTTGCATGCTGTTATATATGAAGTAAAGGGTGGTTTGTTAACAGTACAGGGAGGGTTTATACAGTTTATACGGTGTAAACGTAAAAATAAATTAAAATATCTATGTACAAATAGGCTGATCCTACTCCGCGATTTTCCTGTTTCGCGCCGGGTGCCGGAACCGAACCTCCGCGATAATGGGGGGATCACTGTATATACATATATACAGTGATCCCCCCATATATATATATATATATATATATATATATATATATATATATATATATATATATATATATATATATATATATATATATATATATATATATATATATATAGTATTTACAGGATGTGTGTATATATATATATATATATATATATATATATATATATATATATATATATATATATATAAATATATATATATATACAGTGTTACCCCGGTTATTCGCTTTTCTTGGTTCGCGTTCTCAGTCTATCGCGGTTTTTTTTTGGATAAATTATTATTTTATTTTATGGGTATACACAAAAATATTAAAATATTGAAAAAAAAAAAAAATTCAGTATTTTCATTTTTTTATTGGAAATGTAAATTTACGTTGCTTGCTGTTATTTATAATGTGAAGGGTGTTTTTTTAACAGTGCAGGGAGAGTTTATACAGTTTGTAAACGAAAAAATAATTGTAAATGAGTCTGTGCGTCACGTCATCACCACCTCATTCATCGTAATTTTATCTATCACTTTCATAAAAATTCACGTTGCGTGCTGTTATTTATAATGTAAAGGGTGAATTTTTAACAGTGCAGGGAGGGTTTATACAGTTCGTAAGCGAAAAAAATAATTGTAAATGAGTATGTGTCACGTCATCATCACCTCATTCACCGTAATTTTATCTATCACTTTCATAAAAATTTACGTTGCGTGCTGTTATTTATAATGTAAAGGGTGTTTTTTTAACAGTGCAGGGAGGGTTTATACAGTACGTAAACGAAAAAATAATTGTAAATGAGTATGTATGTCACGTCTTCATCACCTCATTCACCGTAATTTTATCTAGCACTTTCATAAAAATTTACGTTGCTTGCTGTTATTTATAATGTAAAGGGTGTTTTTTTAACCTTTCAGGGAGGGTTTATACAGTATGTAAACGAAAAAATAATTGTAAATGAGTATGTATGTCACGTCATCATCACCTCATTCACCGTAATTTTATCTATCACTTTCATAAAAATTTACGTTGCTTGCTGTTATTTATAATGTAAAGGGTGTTTTTTTAACAGAGCAGGGAGGGTTTATACAGTACGTAAACGAAAAAATAATTGTAAATGAGTATGTATGTCACGTCATCATCATCACATTCACGGTAAGTTTTCCTATCACTTTCATAAAGATTTACGTTGCTTGCTGTTATCTATAATGTTAAGGGTGTTTTTTTATCAGTGCAGGGAGGGTTTATACAGTACGTTAACGAAAAAATAATTGTAAATGAGTATGTATATCACGTCATCATCACATTCACGGTAAGTTTTCCTATCACTTTCATATAAATTTACGCTTGCAAGCTGTTATCTATGAAGTAAAGGGTGGTATGTTAACAGTACAGGGACAGTTTATACAGTGTAAACATAAAAATATATTAAAATATCTATGTACATATAGGCTGATCCTACTTTGCGGATTTCCTGGTTCGCGCCGGGTCCCGGAACCGAACTACCGCGATAAGTGAGGCAACACTGTATAGTGTTCCCCCCCATACCGCGGTAGTTCGGTTCCGGGACCCGGCGCAAACCAGGAAATGCGCGGAGTAGGATCAGCCTATATGTACATAGATATTTTAATATATTTTTACGTTTACACTGTATACACCCTCCCTGTACTGTTAAAAAAACACCCTTTACATTATAAATAACAGCAAGCATCGTAATTATTTATGAAAGTGATAGGAAAACTTACCGTGAATGAGGTGATGATGACTTGACATACATAGGTACAGTATTTTACAATAATTTTTACGTTCACGTAAAATAGCAGCCAACATCCACAAACTTTTTTCCTTCTTTCAACATATCTAAGAGTTTCACTTTATCTACAATGGTTAACAATTTCCTTTGCCGCTTAGGCTCACTACAAGAAGCCTTAGAAGATGAAGGATGCTTGGGAGGTATTGCAAAGGTTAAAATATGCGAGTAAAAAAATCACAAGCAAAACATATTAATAATAATAAGCACAACGTGAATGGCGCACACGAGTGAGGCAAGACAATGGAAGATGGTGGAAGCCTTTGTCCGAAACGCTGATAGCGGTATCCTATTTTACATGTTGCAATACTGTTAGTATTTATGTTTTTTACTAGTTTTTACTGTTTTTTATTCTTAGGCTAATAAATACATTTTTTTTATCAATAAAATCATGAAACTACTGGAAATATAAAAATATATATGCTAGCTCACGTAGCTGCGACCCCAATATGTTGTACGCTATCGAACATTATTTCGCATGATGAAATAGTGTGAGTTATACTGTACGTACGTATATCATTCAGTTATTAGTACAATGTATATTAATTTAAAATTCATTTACTTATTTGATGATTGCGCAAAATCTATTGTATTTATTCATTGTAATTTGGACCAAATATTCCTTTTGTAAAGATTATACTGTACTTTTCAAAAGAGGTGGTCAATAAACGAATCTATCTATCTATCTAAATTTGTTTTTTACTATTTTTTACTGTTTTATTATTCGTAGGCTGGGAAATAAATTATTTTTATCAATAAGATAATGAAATATGTTTTTTTCTCTATAAAAAAAATTTAAATACTGAATTTTTTTTTATTTTAATATTTTTGCATATACCCATAAAATAAAGTAATAATAAAAAAAAAAAAAAAAAAAAAATATATATATATATATATACAGTGAGAACGCAAACCAAGAAACGCGAATAACCGGGGGAACACTGTGTGTGTGTGTATATATATATATATATATATATATATATATATATATATATATATATATATATATAATATATATATATATATATATATAGAGGTATATATATATATATATATATATATATATATATATATATAGAGGATATATATATATATATTATATATATATATATATACTATATATATATATATATATATATATATTATAATATATATATATATATATATATATATATATATATATATATATATATTATATATATATATATAATATATATATATATATATATATATATTATATATATATATATATATATATATATATATATATATATATATATATATATATATATATATATTATAGTGTTGCCTCACTTATTGCGGTAGTTCGGTTCCAGGACCCACCGTGAACCAGGAAATCCGCGAAGTAGGATCCGCCTATATGTACATAGATATTTTAATATATTTTTACGTTTGCACTGTATAAACCCTCCCTGCACTGTTAAAAAAACACCCTTTACATTATAAATAACAGCAAGCAAAGTAAATTTTTATGAAAGTGATAGATAAAATTACGGTGATTGAGGTGATAATGACTTGACATACATACTCATTTACAATTATTTTTCATTTACGTACTGTATAAACCCTCCCTGCACTGTTAAAAAAACACCCTTTACATTATAAATAACAGCACGCAACGTAAATAAAAAAAAAAAAATGAAAATACTGAAAACGTTTTTTTTCAATATTTTAATATTTTTGCGTATACCCATAAAATAAAATAATAATTTATCCAAAAAAAAACCGCGATAGAGGGAGACCGCGAACCAAGAAGCGCGATACAGCGGGGTAACACTGTGTATATATATATATATATATATATATATATATATATATATATATATATATATATATATATATATATATATATATATATATATATATATATATATATATATACACAGGATATATATATATATATATATATATATATATATATATATATATATATATATATATATATATATATATATATATATATATATATATATATATATATATATATATATATATTAACCCCTCGTTTATTGCAGGGGTTCGGTTCCGGGACCGGCCGCGATAGGTGATTTTCCGCGAAGTAGAAAAAAAAAAATAAAATAAAGATGATTGTGACACCAGGATGGGCCAAAAAAATGATAAAATAAAATAGCCTTTATCAGGCTGTAAAGAGAAACAGAGATGGAGAGTGTAATGATCTGTCAGATGTGAAGGAATTATAAAAGATGTGTAATGAATATCCAGTTCTCTGCTGGGTTTTAATATACCTCTGCATTACTTTCATGATGTCTATTCCAAAAATTCTCCTTTGATCTTATTATTATTATCATTATTATTGGCAACAATAATTTTCCTTTGATGATGACTGTGGAGATTATTATTATTATTATTATTATTACGAATTTGTAATTAAACCATTATTTTTACAATAAATAATGTAGTTTTGGTTGAAAGAACAAGAGCTAATTAAAGATGTTTCTCTCTCTCTCTAACATTCTATTCTACCGAACCCCCCATACTCTCATTGTCCCAGCCAACTAGGGAGGGGCACTGTCCACAGTTATTAAAGTAAATAAATCAGCAGACATACAATGATGAGCCCTTAATAATAATAATAATAGTATTAATAATAATAAATATAATAATAATAATCTCCACAATCATCATCAAAGGAAACTTATTGTTGCCAATAATAATAATAATAATAATAATAATAAGATCTAAGGAGAATTTTTGGAATAGACATCAAGAAAGTAATGCAGAGGTATATTAAAACCCAGCAGAGAACTGGATATTCATTGCACATCTTTTATAATCCCTTCACATTTGAAAGGTCATTACACTCTGGATCTCTGTTTCTCTTTACAGACTGACAAAGGCTGTTTTATCTTATCATTGGAAAACGCAAAGGCTCACACCTACGTGAGATAGTTCATGGACTGCTACTGGATGAAAGGGTGGGAGACGACGAATCACATAATTGTTTTCCTGTATGTTCTGTATCATGGGGTCTGATTGGCCTTTTGATTGAAGCTTGGTTCTCCCAACATCTTCTATTGCCTCGCCTCACTCGTTCAGTCTAACTCACACATGCCCCGTTCGCGTTGTGCTTATTAATACGTTGTGCTTGTGATTTTATTTACTCAGGCATTTCAACCTTTGCAATGCCTCCCAAGCGTCCTTCATCTTCTAAGGCTCCTGGTAGTGAGCCTAAGCGGCAAAGGAAGATGTTAACCATAACAGATAAGGTGAAACTGTTAGATATGCTGAAAGAAGGAAGAAGGTTTGCGGATGTCGGCCGCCATTTTGGCCTTAATGAATCTAGTGTTTGCTACATCAAAAAGGACGAGGCAAATATCAGGAAAACAGCGACTATTTGTTTTAGTATATCAGCCAAGAGGGTCATAACACCCTGCAATAAGATAATAGTGTGGATGGAATCTGCTTTGGCTCTGTGGATTGCTGATTGCAGAAAGAAGAACATCAGCATAGACATCAATATCATACAAACAAAGGCGAAGAAGCTGTACGAGATATTCACTGCAAACGAACCCGACGACGACAGCGGCGACCGTGGAGAGGAGGAGGAGAGAGAAGAAGATATTGACGACCCACAACCAGGACACTCCAGCGATTCTCCACTGAGGAAACAATCGTTTGTTGCAAGCAAGGCATGGTTCGCCAAATTTCAAAAGCGCTTTGGCCTAAAGAGCGTTGCAGTTTAAGGCGAACTGCCTCTGCAGATACAGCTGTAGCAGAAGATTACGTGAACAACGACTTCAAGAAAATTATCTCCGAAGGGGAATATGCTCCTGAGCAAGTGTTCAACATGGATGAGACTGGGCTATTTTGGAAGAGAATGGTTTCTCACACTTTTCTCTTCAAGGAAGAAGCTAAAGCCCCGGGATTTAAAGCGCACAAAGACCGCGTTACCCTCATCATGTGAGGGAATGCTGTGGGCTTCATGTTCAAGCCCGGGCTTATCTACAAGTCAAAGAACCCTAGGGCTTTGAAGAATAAAAACAAGAATCTGCTGCCAGTGTATTGGATGCATAACCCTAAGGCCTGGATCACGAAAAGCCTCACATTGGACTGGTTTCATCAATGCTTTATCCCTCAGGCCAAAATTTATCTTGCGGAAAAAGGCCTTGAATTTAAAGCCCTTCTTTTGATGGATAATGCTGGTGGCCACGCAACTAATCTCGAATATGACAGTGTTCAAAGAGAGTTCCTGACACCGAATACGATGTCACTGATTCAGCCTATGGATCAAGGCGTTATTCATGCATTCAAGGCCCTCCACACACGAAATGCCCTGGCGAACCTGGTTGATACCATGGATGCGGACAGAGACTTCTCAATGATGACTTACTGGCGTAATTATACAATTGCTACATGCCTTCAAAATATTTAGAATGCAATCAAAGAGATGAAGCCGGCCACAATCAATGCCAGCTGGAAGCAGTTGTGGCCTGAAGTCATCTACGACTACAAGGGATTTGCTCCTGACGAAGTCCATAACTCGGCAGTTGCGAAAGCTGTGAAGTTGGCTGCATTTCTAGGAGGAGAAGGCTGTAAAGATATGACTCACGAAGACGTGAATGAACTGATTGACTGCCACTCGCAGCATTTGACTGATGAAGACTTGGAAGAAATGACAAAATCAGCGAGCGAAGAAGAGAAAGAAGAACTTGAGGAAACGCACAAAGAAATTGAAGAACCTGTCTTACACTCAAATGTCTGGCAGCCATGTATGAATATGTGAAAGCAGTCCAACAACTGTCGCAGGAACATGACGATAATATGGTTCGTTCAGTGACCTTCTACAATCTTCTTGACGATGTCATGATTCCTTACAAGACCATCTTCCAACAAAAGAAGAAACAGCAACAGCAACTCCCCATTACCATGTTCTTAGCTCGCAAAAAGCAGCCGTAAAGCTGTTATTGGCAGCGGAATAATTTCCTATGGAGTCTACAAACGTCATTACGACCTCATTCACGGTAAGTTTACCTATCACGTTCTTATAAATTTATGCTTGCATGTTGTGATTTATAAAGTAAATGGTGGCTTTTTAACAGTGCAGGGAGGGTTTATACAGTAAACGTAAAAATAATTGTAAAATACTTATGTACAGTAACCCCTCATTTATCGTGGGGGTTTGGTTCCGGGACTGGACGCGATAGGTGAATTTCCGCAAAGTAGGAACACCTAAAATATATATATATATATATATATATATATATATATATATATATATATATATATATATATATATATATATATATATATATATATATATATATATATATATATATATACATATATATATATATATATATATATATATATATATATATATATATATATATATATATATATATATATATATATATATATATATATATATATATATATATATATATATATATATATATATATATATATATATATATATATATATATACTTTTTTAAGATGATTATGACACCAGGACGGGCCAAAAATTATAAAATAAAACAGCCTTTATCAGGCTGTAAAGAGAAACAGAAATGAAGAGTGTATTGACCTGTCAGATGTGAAGGGATTATAAAAGATGTGTAATATTATCCAATTCTCTGCCTTGTTTTAATATACCTCTGCATTACTTTCATGATGTCTATTCCAAAAATGCTCCTTAGATCTTCTTCTTCTTCTTATTATTATTATTATTATCATTATTGGCAACAATAACTTTCCTTTGATGATGACTGTAGAGATTATTATTATAATTATTTTTATTATTATTATTATTACGAATATGTAATTAAACCATTATTTTTACAATAAATAATGTAGTTTTGGTTGAATGAACAAGAGTTAATTAAAGATGTTTCTCTCTCTCTCTCTCTTTCTCTCTCCAACATTCTATTCTACCCAAGCCCCCACACTCTCTTTGTCCCAGCCAACTAGGGTGGGGCACTGTACACAGTTATTAAAGTAAATAAGCCAACAGATGTACAAACAATGATGAGCCCTTAATAATAATAATAATAATCTCCACAATCATCATCAAAGGAAAATTATTGTCGTCAATAATAATAATAATAAGATCTAAGGAGAATTATTGGAATAGACATTATGAAAGTAATGGAGAGGTACAGTATATTAAAACCCAGCAGAGAACTAGATATTCATTACACATCTTTTATAATCCCTTCACATTTGACAGGTCATTACACTCTCCATCTCTGTTTCTCTTTACAGCCTGATAAAGGCTGTTTAAATTATCATTTTTTGGCCTGTCCTGGTGTCACAATAATCTTTGGAAAAAATAAATAGATAAAAAAAAAAAAAAAATCCGCGATGCACTGAATTCGCGATAGGTGAACCGCAAAATAGCGGGGGATTACTGTATATGAGTATGTCATGTCATTACCACCTCATTCACAGAAAGTTTACCTATCACTTTCATATAAATTTACGCTTGCATGCTATTATTCATGAAGTAAAGGGTGGTTTGTTAACAGTACAAGGAGGGTTTATACAGTAAAACGTAAAAATAAATGTAAAATACCTATGTACATATAGGGTGATCCTACTTCGCTGATATTCACCTATCGCGGTCGGTCCCGGAACCTAACCACCGCGATAAACGAGGGATCACTGTGTGTATATATATATATATATATATATATATATATATATATATATATATATATATATATATATATATATATTATATATATATATATATCAAATAAGCACATTACATATGTGAAAACATGAATAATTTTTTTTTTCTTTTTACCCCGACCGGGACTCAAACCTAAGACTTATGACTACTAAGTCAAGGCGCTACCACTACACCACAGAAGGTTGAAAGGAACCCAACCTTATAGCTTATATCTGCTATACTTAGGAATGAACGCATTCTATCTGAATGCCACTATGTTCATATTACAGATTCCCCAACCTCACTCGTGGCTTCATTTTAGCATTTAATTCAAGTCCCAATCTAATTCCGGCTTGAAATATCAAATAAGCACATTACATATGTGAAAACATGAATAATTTTTTTACCCCACCGGGACTCGAACCTAAGACTTATGATTACTAAGTCAAGGTGCTACCACTACACCACAGAAGGTTAAAAGGAACCCAACCTTATAGCTTATATGCTATACTTAGGAATGAACGCATTCTATCTGAATGCCACTATGTTCATATTACAGATTCCCCAACCTCACTCGTGGCTTCATTTTAGCATTTAATTCAAGTCCCAATCTCATTCCGGCTTGAAATATCAAATAAGCACATTACATATGTGAAAACATGAATAATTTTTTTACCCCGACCGGGACTCGAACCTAAGACTTATGATTACTAAGTCAAGGCGCTACCACTACACCACAGAAGGTTAAAAGGAACCCAACCTTATATCTTATATCTGCTATACTTAGGAATGAACGCATTCTATCTGAATGCCACTATGTTCATATTATAGATTCCCCAACCTCACTCGTGGCTTCATTTTAGCATTTAATTCAAGTCCCAATCTCATTCGGGCTTGAAATATCAAATAAGCACATTACATATGTGAAAACATATGTTTTCACATATGTAATGTGCTTATTTGATATTTCAAGCCCGAATGAGATTGGGACTTGAATTAAATGCTAAAATGAAGCCACGAGTGAAGTTGGGGAATCTGTAATATGAACATAGTGGCATTCAGATAGAATGCGTTCATTCCTAAGTATAGCAGATATAAGCTATAAGGTTGGGTTCCTTTTAACCTTCTGTGGTGTAGTGGTAGCGCCTTGACTTAGTAATCATAAGTCTTAGGTTCGAGTCCCGGTCGGGGTAAAAAATATTATTCATGTTTTCACATATGTAATGTGCTTATTTGATATTTCTAGCCCGAATGAGATTGGGACTTGAATTAAATGCTAAAATGAAGCCACGAGTGAGGTTGGGGAATCTGTAATATGAACATAGTGGCATTCAGATAGAATGCGTTCATTCCTAAGTATAGCATATAAGCTATAAGGTTGGGTTCCTTTTAACCTTCTGTGGTGTAGTGGTAGCGCCTTGACTTAGTAATCATAAGTCTTAGGTTCGAGTCCCGGTCGGGGTAAAAAAAAAAAAAAATAAATAAATTATATATATATATATATATATATATATATATATATATATATATATATATATATATATATATATATATATATATATATATATATATATATATATATATATATATATATATATATATATATATGGATGCTCCCCAACTTACAAACAAGTTACATCCATATTCATACATAGAACTGTTCGTAAGTTTATATTTTGCAAGTACAGTGCTGTATTGGGTACAAAGTATTTGTCTACCAAATAATCCTAAATCATGTAAGTAACATAATAAAGTTGCGTTAGAACATCATACACTTGTTTTCATATCCTAAAGAAACATGATGCAAGTTTGTACGCTTCTTGAAACACTGATACTATCCATAACTTGCTGCATAATAATAGCAGCCTGCATAGGCATTGGACTATTCACATGTTTGTATCTCCGGATGTTCTTAAGTTGGTGAATCTTCTAAATAAACATACTGACTACAAAGATAAAGGGAAACAACAGAATCTTATGTACTTATCTTTGCAGGTAAATGAATTAATATGTATAGAATCTATCTATTCTATCTATCTACCTTGGCTATTTCCCCCATTGGGGGGTAGCCGACATAAAATAAAAGAAACAATACGGGGATTACTTTGCTCTATGGGCAATGACGAGGGAGCTAGCGACCGTTCAGATGGCACTGCTGGAGTGCCACAACCCATCCTCCCGGCTCTTCCACAACCTGTGTCGCTTCATAATGCCAACTCCCCTACTGCCCCTACCACAGGGCTACCTCTGTAAGATGTAGCCCCGTGGAAACAGCATATGCCCATTAGAGCTGCGTCGCAATCGCTCGCCATTCATTCCTATTCCTAGCACGCTCACTTGCTTCCCTCACATCCATCCTCCTATCATTCAGGGCTCTCCTTACTCCAGCCATTCACCCAAACCTAGACCTCCCTCTAGCATTTCTCCCATCATCTCTCGCATTCATCGCTTTTTTAAGTAGTCTTTCATCATCCATCCTCTCCACAAGGTCAAATCATCTCAGAACATTCATATCTACTCTGACTGCCAATTCTCTCCTAACACCCATTCTTGCTCTAGCCACTTCATTCCTTAATCTATCCAACCGAGATACACCATTCATACTCCTCAGGCCTTTTATCTCAAACACATTTAGTTTCCGTCTCTCACTTACTTTCATACCCAATAACTCTGATCAATACATCACCGTTGGCACAACCACTTTCTCATACAAAACTTTCTTAACATTCATTTCCAACCCTCTATTCTTCATCACTCCTTTCAACGCATCCAACACTTTACATCCTTCATTCACTCTGTGACACACATCTGCTTCCATTCCACCATTTGCAGCTATAACCGAGCCTAAATACTTAAATAGCTGTATATATTGGTGCAAAACAATTTAAAAGAACTTGGAGTGTATCAGTGCCCTCTCCTTCTTAACCAAATACCAGTACCCTCTCTTTCTTATCGTTGATAGATTATAGTGAAAAGATGACATACAAACCCCATGCTGATTACAAGACTGTTAAGCAAAATCTGAGCCATATGGTACCTAATCACTAATTTTAATATAAAGCTTCTTTGATATATAGGAGCAGGGAGTAAAGCAAAACTAACTCACATTCCTGCCTCTGTGATAAAAATATGTGTCTAACATAATACTTCAATATATTTAAAAGAATATTGCTAATTTAATATTGAAATTAGTTTCCAAGAATAATTCTGAACAACAATTTTGAAAACCACCAAATTATCATGGGAATTTACACTCATCTGTAACACCAATAATTTAAACTATCATACTTCCAACTCCCAGTCCTTAGTCTCTTGGTGTTTCAATTTTGTGTAAACACTTGTAACAAATACTATAAGAATACCAAGCTCCTTGAAAAAATTTACAATCACTGAAGTGTTAAAGAATCTTGTTAAAATACTTTATAAAATATTTTCTTCAGTCTTCAAATCCCTTTTTGCGAACTTCTCAAACTTGACCCCATAGGAGGCAAAAGTGACTCCTAGACCCCCTTTATATATTTTATAAATAACAAAACCGCTAGATTTTCCACTTGGCTCCCAGGAAATTCTGTTAGGCAGATATCCGTTCACATGACCCACAGATTGGCTGGGAGTGATTGAATTATAAAGATTACACGAAACAGTGCAACATTAATTAACAATATTGAAACCTGATCTGCAGTACTTTACCAGTACAGCAGATTAATGGCATAAAAAAACCAATACAGTATACTGATTCACTGTCCTTAATGGTGGATTTCAATATTGGGGTAAACGTTTTATTTTACATTCCCTCCAGTGAAGTGAAAATAATAAAAAAAATATAGTTAAAACAACAAAAACCAATACATTCAATAATCAACTCGCTTCATAACTCGGGTATGAACTAATTAAATTTCATATTCATAATTTCTTTTGAAATGAGTAAATAATAAAAATTTACCATGAATTGGCATAACCTCTTAAAATGCTAACTACCCAAGACATATACAGCCAAGCTGAAGCTCACGATGCTAACCAATAACAATGCCTAACATATATTTATATATCACCTGGCAGTGACTGCATTAGAGGGTTATGTCTCTAAAACCTCATTAGTATTTGTGAAGAAACAAAATGCCAAATTAACCTGCATTCCAGTCTGTATTTTTTTTTATAATCAAAGATAACAAGAAAGTTAATATCAATGTTTATTTTCACGACCCCAACAAGAAAAAAAATATTTATAAAAAAAAAAAAAACTAACTTCAATGATCAACTTGCTTCTTAACTGGAGTTGAAATAACCTATCCAACCCAACCCAAATACTGTATAAATACCGTTATATTTTTTCCTGATTGGGGGTATGAAAGTATATATTTGCCCTATTTTAGAAAGTAAACATTTACCAAGTCTAAGAATTAATATGGGCAGTTCTCAACACTTTATCAATGCATTTTCCTGGTATACTTTTTACCGTAACACCCATTTGCCGCAACAGGCAACCCTACAGATTGAGTCAACGGTTTATCAAATTACATTTTACCAACATTTCAATTAACTATTCAGTCTGACAAAATCATCAGCTGACATCCTCATGACCACAATACTCTCTGTGAAATAGCAGCCTCTGACGTTCCAGATGAAATAGTGAATGACAATGAGATGATTCAGAGTAGTGGCCGAATTGCCTATTTTCACGATCTCTTAAAATCGATATAATTTTTCGTTAATAAATGACTAACCTCTTCTTGGCCTCTTCATTTCTCTCCGGATCTCTCATATTTTGGCCCAAAAACCTCTCTTTATGGGGACATTTTCAGAAATTTCGACTTTTGATGCTACAATTAGGTTTTCCTCCCCTTTACCTCAGGGGTTTTGTTGTGATCGTCTTGACTTTGGGGAATATTCCACCAATTGCAATTAGATGCAAAAGATGAAAAATTTCAGTTGGGATTCATAAAAAAGAAAAAAATATATATTTCAATATCTGAATGTGTGAAGTTTGCGATATATTCATCGGAATGATTTATAAATATATTTAGCTGACTATGACGTGACTTATGACCTCAAGTATCAGTTTATTTTTTTCCCCATGCTTTTCGAGCCTCATAAATTCTTGCATAGTCCTATCTCGGAATTCATATATGAGAAATGTATTTTAAGGTAATTCTCAAAATCATTTCAATAAAAAGGGAAAATAAAAAAAGTATATATTAATTATCAATGCATTTACCTGAATATTTGAATATTTTAAGCGATTTTTCCACGATATGTCCAAGGTTCTTGGCTGTCTACATATAGCATATGCCCCTATCTATTAAGCTCTTCCTTCTTTAATTTTTGTGCTTATCCCCCCAATCCTTCCCATCCTATATCCCCCTCTCTTCAGTGATGACACCCTGAATAGGGCTAAGAGAGTTCACTCGACGCCATCACTGTTTTTCCCCCACCTATCCTATCCCATCCTACAGATACAGATATTTAAAATAGAAGAAGAAATATATAATATATAATGTAAAAGAAGTCATAAGAATTCCATTATAAAGATGCTTTAACTGCTTTATATAAACAGGAACGAACTTATTGCTTCTCACGTAACTGAACTCGAGCTGATTCTCTTCTAATGTGAAATAAAATAAAAATCAGAGCATTATATATATATATATATATATATATATATATATATATATATATATATATATATATATATATATATATATATATATATATATATATATATATATATATATATATATATATATATATATATATATATATATATATATATATATATATATATATATATATATATATATATATGAGCGCAGGTATCTAATATCTAATACATGTCTAAAAGACAAATATTTAAAAATATTGGTGACATATGAAAACATTCAAAATATTACTCGTCAATCCTATTCAGTGCCGTTGAATATTGCTGTTCGCTTACTGACAAGTGATGCCATCTATTGCAATAAAGCGAAAACGATACGAATGGATTGGCCTCATTATTGAAACATATTCAAGTATACAATCATTCAATTCATTATTATACATCCACAGTAATCACCAAGCCAGTGAAAAGAAAGTATGAGGTTTTGGGTCTGTGGGATAATATATATATATATATATATATATATATATATATATATATATATATATATATATATATATATATATATATATATATATATATATATATATATATATATATATATATATATATATATATATATATATATATACATATATATATATATATATATATATATATATATATATATATATATATATATATATATATATATATATATATATATATATATATATATATATATATATATATATATATATATATATATATATATATATATATATATATATATATATATATATATATATATATATATATATATATATATATATATATATATATATATATATATATATATATATATATATATATATATATATATATATATATATATATATATATATATATATATATATATATATATATATATATATATATATATATATATATATATATATATATATATATATATATATATATATATATTCAAATAAGCACATTACCATATGTGAAAACATGAAACATTTTTACCAAGACTGGGACTTAACCTGGGTCTTATAATTACTAAGCCAAGACACTATCAACTACACCACAGAAACTCTAAAAGGGAAAGAGACCTTACAGCTTATGTCTACTACACTAGGAATGAACGCATTCCATCTGAATGCCACTATGTTCATATTACTGTTTCTCCCAACCTCACTCGTGGTTTTGTTTTCGCATTTAATTCAACTCCCACTATCATTCGGGAAAAAATAATCATCAAATAAGCACATTACCATATGTGTGATCATGAATAATATTTTATCCCGACTGGGACTTGAACTTGGGTCTTATAATTACTAAGCCAAGGCACTACCAACTACACCACAGAAGGTCTAAAAGGGAAACAGACCTTACAGCTTATATCTGCTATACTAGGAATGAACGCATTCTATCTGAATGCCACTATGTTCATATTACAGTTTCCCTCAACCTCAAGAGGAGGAGTAGCTTTTAGAACTATGAAACAAAATTTCAGGGACCTCTTGACCTTCGTATGATAATATTCAGAATATGGATAGTGAAATGAAAGAAGGCTTTGAATGTAAGGTAAAAGAAATGACGCACCAAGAAAGATTATTAGATATTTAGAGGAGAGTAACAAGGCACAAGGGGAAGAGAGAAAAGAACTAGAAAAAAGAATAAAAAAAGCTGGCAGGGGAAAAAGAAGGAACTAGAGGTTAAAATTTCTAAATAAATAGGTAACAACAACAGTTGAGTGATAGCCTAAATGAATCAAATGCTAGTACAAATACTCAATCCAGACAGCTCGTCGCCAAAAATATTGGGTCCTAAGTCTATTAATTTTACGCTAGGGTCAAGTAAACTATAGTAATGAACTTGGGGCTTTATTCTTGAAGCTGATATGAACAAAACAAGCCATTCATCTGGGCATCAGCAATCGACGAATCAAGTATAAGTATAAGAATAGCAACACAAGAGAATTAAATTCTATTTAATAGCAAATAAATACAAATAAGCAAGCAATCAGAATAAATAATAAGAAACAATAATGAATAATTATACCTCAACTCTCACATCTTCGCAGTTAGATGTCATCCCTTTCTCTTTTATACCGCTACTACTTCCTTTGCTCCTCTGATGAGTTGACGAGTTGCATTCATCCCCCACTGATGAGGCCGCGTAATGCTCATTAAGCAGCCTCGTCTCACAGGTACTATGTGGAGATTTGTAGCTCATGGATTGGTCGGTGCAGCAACTGCTTCTGGCTAGTACAGTGGTAATGCGCTGGCTTCGCATTCATGAGGTCGAAAGATCGGTTCCCGTCCAAGACCGAGAGTTTAAGCTGTTTACTGGCAGGAACTGCTGTGGGTGGACACCACAGTGGGGGGTTGGGGCTTACCCTGGCTGACGAATACCCATTGTATTGAAATGGAAATAAAGTATTATTATTATTATTATTATAAATGACCTCTAGTTCTTCCTTCCTCTGTTTTTCCTAATTCTTATAACCTATCCTCCTTTAAAAAAAACAGATCTATCGTCATCTATGGGCCTACTCCTGCCATATCTCTAGATCCTCAGTACTGCGACTATTCTTTCAGTCCATCCTTTTCCTATTGTGTATCATTACCTCATCTCTGCCTTGTCCTTAACCTTTTACTTTTTCTTCACTTTAATGTCGTCTTCATGCCAGGGCCTTTATTGATGAGGGCAATTTTCTTGCCTGTCCCAATGCCACACTCATAAAAAAAAACACACACACACGCAGCTTTTTTCTGAGAGAGATGAGATCGCAGCTTGGAATGCCCAGATAAAGGAAGACACTGAGCAGTTTAGAAAAGATTTTCAGGAGCTGAACACGGAACATGAGAGTATTACAAGGTCTTGTGCAGATGCAGTGAAGAAAAATGTGGCAGTAAAAGAGGCAACGAGGGAGCAGGTATTGGAAATGTAAAAACAGTAATAGAAAAAGAGGGATTTTGTAACTGAAAGGGCAAATCCACTGATCAAACAGGCACTTGATAAATAGCAGTCAGTGATAATCTCAGGCATAAGTGAGTCCCAGGAGTCAACATGGCCGTGGAGACCTGATAAGGAAGCTTGGAGTATTATGTGACCCAAAGAATATTGTAAACATTTATCAAATTGGTAAATTCTTTGGAGAGGGAAAGACAAGAAAGGGTTACATATGTAAGGAATTATTGATGAGGGCATGAAACTTAAAAAAATTCAGAACAGTGTTCATTAGACCACATAGAACACAAGAAAAGATGGAAATGTTACAGAAAGCTGGAAGATTAAATAAGGGAAGAAATGAAGAAGAGAAGAAAATTTTTTTACTTCAAGGGTCTTCCAGTCAATGGTGTGATAAGGGAGATAATGCTAGGAAATCAGGAGATGCAGCCTCATTAAGACTGCTGCTCACAAATGCTGATGGGATGGCTGGTAATGCAGCAAAATTATATGATAGGATTCACAACAGTATGGTTGATATAGTAGCTGTAACAGAGACTAGTTTCAGTGAGGACATAAACAATGTTAGTGTTTCCTAAGGGCTTCAGAATATTAAGGGTTGAAAGATCTGGGAGGACTGGTGGAGGGAAAGCACTGCTCATAAGTGAAAGTTTTCAGATTGAAGAAATAAACTTTGCTATAGAAAATGAGTTCAAGGAATTTCTTGTTACTCGCATAAGTACTGGGTCTGAGAACATTATAATAATCATTGCATATTACCCACCAAGGAATTAATCATAAACTCAATTGTTAACATAGCACGGGAGGGAAAGTGTAGGATTTTGCATATGGGAGATTTTAATAATTGAGAGATAGATTGTGTAATATAGTCTAAATGGGAATTGTTACTAAACTATATCTATTGATGTCCGAATGAAATCCTACATGTAAAGAGAAGAAGAGTAAGAACCATCGTATGAGCGACCGCTCTCCTGCTCTCTCTCGCGAGTTGACCGGCATAAAACCTAAGAATGCCTGTGTCTCTCTCTAGCCTCTAATCCTCCTAATATCACTATGCAGTACCTCTATTCCTCATATTTCCTAATCTCACTCTTACTTCCGTCTTCGTAAATCCCATAGTTAGTCACGAACCAACCTTCTCCCTGAGTAACTATTGAACGGGTGATGTAAACAAATGGCCAACCTCCGATAAGCACTGGTAAGCATTTTTCCTTTTTACTATTTTGGCTACCTACTATTATATCATTTGTATTACTATTATATGATGTTCTGTACCTTAAATTAATGGGTACTATACTGGCGATGAGGATTAGTATTATTATTTTTCTCCTGCAATTATTGACCTACCGGTAGCCGACACTATTGAGTCTAAAGATAGCCTAGCCTTAGCCCGTTGATCTTAACGGTATCTTAGCCTATCTATAACCTAATTTTTTTAGCCTACCAGGTACAGCACTGGTTATCCCAATGCCTAACCTAACCAATAGTAGCCTATGAGTATTGTGTGTTCCTGATTGTTTTTGTGTTCATTAACTAGCCTACGTCTAGCATAAATATTTGATTTTGTGCTAGGCTAACCTACCTAACTGAAGTGGTGTATTTAACTTTGTATTATGCTAGTTTACTTATATATTTTTGTGTATTGAATGCTACTTCTATACTATCTGTACAATGCGTCAAATATTGGACATATTTCTAATATTGATCCTAATGTAGAGGATTTTGAGTCTTATTGTAGTCGAGTTGATTTATATTTTACTGCTAATGATGTAAGAGGTGAAAAGGTTGTTAGCAGGTTAGCTAAGAATTTGCTTTCTCTGGAGGACCCTGCTAGTTGTACTTATGATAGGATTAAAACAGTGCTCAAAACTCACTTCAAGCCTAAAGTAATTTTAATTGACAAATGTTTCAAATTCTATTCTAGATCACAGAAATCTAGTGAATCAGTATCTGATTTTATTGCTGCGTTAAAGGAGTTGGCTTGCACTTGTGATTTTAGTACTACTTTAAATGACATGTTAAGAAATAGATTTGTCACAGGACTGTCTCGTGATAATACTCAGCAGATTTTTGCTAGCTGAGGCTGATCATACTTCTGCTAGACCTGTGGAAATTGCTACAGCGCACAAAGAGGTGCAGAGAGATGTACAAGCTATGGGTAGTAGTACTGCCATATATAAAGTATGCACTAAGTCTCAAATGTCTCATAACTATAGGGGTAATTCTTCATCTAAAGGTAAATTTAAGCATTCAGAAACCAGTAAATTTCCGACTGCTGCTAAGCCTAATGTATCTAATTTCCTTTGCAGTGGTTGGTGCAAGGTACATTGGAAGAAAAACTGTTCTTTTAAGGATGACGTTTGCCATTCGTGCAAGCATAAGGGACATATTAAGTCCGTGTGTCGTGTTTCTAAGTCAGGTAACTCGAGATCCGCTGGGAATATCAGTTTTTCTAATACAGGTGTTACTTTTACTCCTAATTCTAGTTAGGAACATGTGTTGAACATAAGGAATCATGCACCTAGTAAACCTATTGTGGTTAAAGTATATCTAAATGATTAAAAAGTACCAATGGAACGAGACACTGGTACTGCAGCTACTATTATCCCTAAGGATCAGTATGAGATAATTTAGCCTGAAATTACTAAAAGATCTGTGCTTGGTCATTCTATTGTGAATCTAAATGTCTATGGTGGTTCTCTGGTGAGGTCGGAGTGGTTGTAGTTAAAGACTCTGGACCGTGTCTTCTTGGTAGAGATTTAAGCTGTGAGTTAAAGGTTATCAGTAGTGATGCCCAAAATTTTGTTGCTGCAAGGGCAGATAAGCTAAAGTATGAATTTTCCCAGTTGTTTTCTAAAAGTCTTGGATGCTACCAAGATAACTCTTTTTCTGTTGTAGTAGATCCTTCAGTTCTTAATAAGTTTTGCAAGTCTCGTACAGTACCTTATACCCTCAGAGAGAAAGTTGATAGGGAGCTTAGCTGTCCACAGGAAGAGGGTATCATTTCTCCTATTTCTAATAGTCCTTGGGCCACACCTGTTGTTCCAGTGCAAAAGGGTGACAGTAGTATTAGACTCTGTAGGGATTACAAGCTCACAGTCAATAGAACAGTTAGTATGGACACATATCTTATACCTTCTATGCATGATTTATTCAGCAACCTAGCTGGTGGTGTTATATTTTCTAAACTTGAAATGAGTCAAGCATATGCTCAACTATACCTACATCATCAGTCTCAACAGTATACTGTCATCAACACTCATCGTGGATTATTTCAATATAATCGTTTAAGTTTTGGTATTTCTTCTGCACCCGGCATATTTCAGCGTGCAATGGAGGAGCTGTTGTGGGGTATCGATGGTGTCAGTCTGTACTTAGTCGACATACTAATGAAAGGCTCATTGAGAGAAAAGCATGACAGACCCTTAAGACTAGTACTCTCTAAACTCCATTCAGCTGGCCAAAAGCTGAAACTAGACAAGTGTCATAATGGAGTTCCTAGTGTGATTACCTAATTGTGATTACCTAATTGTGTTTACGGGAAAGAGCCCAAAGCTCGTATCTTCCCGTCTCCTGATCGGTTCCATTTTTAGACTATCTTGGATGCAAACTTAACAAACAAGGTAACCACCATACCGAAAACAAAGTAAAAGCTATTTTTGAAGCTCCAGCTCCTACAAATACTACACTGCTGAGAGCCTATCTAGGCTTAATCAATTTTTATAGACGTTTCCTGCCTCAAGCAGCTACTTTGCTAGAACCTTTGAATAGGTTGTTAAAAGCTAATACTCCACGGTCATGAGGTACTGAACAAAAGACTTCCTTCAAGAAATCTAAAGAGATTCTACTTAATTCTGATGCCCTTGTGCAGTTTGATTAAAAATTGTCACTCATAGTAGTAGCAGACAGTAGTGCCTATGGCATAGGTGGTGTTTTGTGCCATTTGATTGATAATGTTGAGAGACCCATCTGTTTTGTCTCCTGTACTCTTACTATGATAGGACGCAATTATTCTTGGCTAGAGAAAGAAGCCCTCACAATGGTCCACGCATTGCAAAAATTCCAATATTATATATGGGGACAAGCTAACATTACTGTCATTACAGACCACAAACCACTGCTTGATATCTTTTCTCCTTTAAAGAATGTTCCACATATGGCCTCCGGTAGAATTCAGAGATGGTCTTTGCTACTTCAGAGTTATAACTTTACTTTTCATCATAGGTCTGGTGCTTTACTTGGTACTGCTGATGATTTAAGTCATTTGCCGATGTCTAATGAGTCTAGTGGAACTACTGAGGACACTCCTATTCCTTCAGAGTGGCATGAGCTTGTTAATTTCATAAATTCCTCACCTGTTACGAGTGAACATATCCATAAAGAAACTAACAAGGATCCTGCTATGTCTAAAGTATTCAAGTTTGTGAACTTGGATGGCATACATCTTCTACTGGTGACCCATATCTTACACCTTATGTTCGAAGAAAGAATGAACTCTCCTTACAGAATGGCTGTAGTCTTTGGGATTCTCGTGTTGTTGTACCTCCTATACTCAGATCTAGAATCATGAGTGAGCTACAGTCATCTCACGTGTGTTCATCTCGTATGAAAGAACTTGCTAGAAGCTACCTACGGTGGCCTGATCTTGATAAAGACTTGGAGGAATTGTGCAACTCTTGCCCTGATTGCTTGTCGCATAGAGCGAATCCTCCTAAAGCAGAACTTCATCCTTGCACATGGCAATGCATTCATGTAGATTATGCAGGCCCTGTTGATTGTGGTTATTTTTTGATAATTGTTGATGCTCATTCTAAGTGGGTAGATATCTATCACACTAAAGGTAATACTTTTAGTGAAACTATCAGTTGCCTACAACATTCATTTGCATAATTAGGATTGCCTATTTCTACTGTTTCGGATAATGGACCCTGTTATACTTTGCAGGAGTTTCAGGACTTTATTCAGTGCCGTGGTCTCAGGCATATCACAACAGCTGTTTATAAACCAAGTGCTAATGGACTAGCTGAGAGGATGGTTCAGATTTTGAAGTGATCTCTTAAGAAATCGTCTTCTTCTGCTGAGATTCTGTTGGCTATTGGCAAGTTTGTGTTTGACTATCGTCTAACACCCCATTCTACTACTGGTGTTTTGCCAGCTGAACTCATGTTTGGCAGTCGTCTACGTTCTCGGTTAGATTTATTGTGGCCTGATGAGTGTTTCTGCTAAAGACCATGAGCGTATGCAAACTCAAAAGCAATTACACTCTAAGGAACCTAGGAAGGTTCAACTCTCTCCAGACTCCATTGTAATGATTGAAACTATGCTAATCAAGATCCTAAGTGGATTCCATCTGTTGTCACAGAGCAAATTGGTCCCCTATCCTATAGATGTTCTTTACCCTCGGGTGTAGTTAAGAGGCACCAGGACCAGATTATTCTAAGGAATTAGCTTCCACCTGAAACTAATGCTGATGTTGTTGTCCCTACAATTCCCCATTCTCCTAAGCCTCCAACTATTAGTGTTGACATTTCTGCAGGTACATCTGATACTGCCCTTGAAAGCTTGGGTAATGCTCCTGTATAAACAATGCCCCAGTTGCAAGGTAGTCCAAATAGGTCTTCCCATGTTAGGAAACCGATGGACAGGTTAAACCTCTAATTGTATTTCTAAATTTGGGGGAAGGGGAGGGAATTTGTATATTAATGGTGGAGGGGTGTAATATAGTCTGAATATAGATTGTTATTAACCTATTTCTATTGACGTCTGAATGAAATCCTACATGTAAAAAGAAGAAGAGTAAGAACCATTGTACGAGCGACCGTTCTCCCGCTCTCTCTCGCGTGTTGACGGGCATAAGACCTAAGAGTGCCTGTGTCTTCCTCTAGCCTCTATTCCTCCTAATATCACCATATAGTACCTATATTCTTCATATTTCCCAATCTCACTCTTGCTTCCAGTTACGTAGATCCTGTAATCAGTCACTAACCTAACCTTTTCCCTGAGTAACTATTGAATGGGTGATGTAAACAAATGGCCAACCTCCGATAGGCACTGATAAGCATTTTTTCTATTTACTATTTTGGTTTCCTACTATTATATTATTTGTATTACTACTATATTATGTTTCGAACCTTAAGCTATAGGGTACTATAGATTGGACTAATCTTGATCTGCACAGTGGGTAGGATTCATTTCAGTAAAGATTCCAAGTTGTGTACAAGTTATTTCCTGCACCGGCATGTACTGGAACCAACGAGGGCCAGGGGTGTTGATGAGCCATCACTTTTTGATCTAGTAGTCACAGATAATGTATTGGATATTGAAAAAAATTAGCATAAACCACTAATTGGAAAAAGTTACCACTGTGTATAGTTTTTGGAGTATATTATCGAAGATGTTCTACCTGAAAGTAGGGACACTGAGAAGAACATGGGGAGGAACTATCTGAAAGGAAATTACATCAAATTTAATGAGATGTACAAAATGCTGTGAGGAATATGAGAAGATAGCTACGTGTTACATACCATCCACCAAATTAGGAGTTATTTATACATGAGGGAAATGGTTCAATACTAAGAGTAAGAGAGCTATGGAGTGGAGAGACAATCGTCAGAATAGGTATAGGAGAAAAAACACAAATGCCTGGCAAACCTACAAGTGAGAAAGAAATGATTACGTATGTAAAAGAAGAGTGACAGAGAGGGAGTATGAGAGTGATATTAACAGAAAGGCTTAAGAAAATCCCAAAATTTCCTCTTTATCAGAGGAAACAAGAAGGTCAAATAATAGGTTTTAAAGTTCAAGTGAGCAGATGAAAGTATCGCTGAGACTGATGAAGAGATATGTATAGAATTTATCAAGGAGTATCAGTCAGTATTTACGGTGGAAAATACTCCACCCCCTCAGATTGCAGACATAAAAAATTATGGGCCATAGTATTAGAGAAAATCATCTTTTCAGCTATGGAGGTATGCAAAACACTGATGGAATTAGATGCCCATAAAGCTGCAGGTAATGATGACATATCTCATTAAGTACTTAAGAAAGGCATAAATATACCAACATGGCACTATGCATCTTGTTTGATAAGTCGCTGGAAACTGGGGTGATTCCAAGATACTGGAAACAAGCAAACATGGTACTTATCTTCAAAATGGGAAGGAGAGATACAGTTCTAAACTATAGGGCAGTTTCCTTGACCAGCATACTTGCAAAGTTTATGGGGAAACTACTAAGAAAACACATCTCTCTTCACTTGGAATCCTTCAAGTTTTTGTCAGTAAGACAACATGGCTTCAGAGAAGGTAGATCAAGATCAACAAACTTTTCAGAAATTTATGATGAAGTAAACCGGATCTTAAAGGCAAGCGAGGGCTGGACAGATTTAATATTCCTAGATATTCAGAAGGTATTTGATAAGATCTTAAATGGGAGACTTAAGTAATGACAAGAAAAGGTGGGAATGTCTTGGAATGAATGAAAATCTTACTTAGAAGGAAGGGAACAGAGGGTTAGAGTAAGACACTCAGTGTCTGAATGAAGAAAGTTTAGTAGTGGAGTTCCACATTGGTCCGTTTTAGGGCCAATTTTGTTCCTTGTATACATAAATGACCTACCAGAATCTGTAAAGTCATCCTTGAATATGTATGCAGATGATGCTAAGATTGTGAAGAAAGTAAGAGATGATAACAATGGTAGGGAACTTCAGGAAGACTTAAATAGTCTGCATGAGTGGTAAAAAAACTGGGTAATGAAATTCAGTACTTCAAAATGAAAGGTAATGGGAATGGGTACAAGTGCGACTTGGCTCAAGATTGGATATTCAATAGCTGGTGCAGAACTTCAAATGATGGAGAATGAGAGAGATCTAGGAGTACACATTTTGGCAGATTTGTCACCAGATGTGCATTAATGGCATAGTAAGAACTGCATATGCTTTCTTAGCAAATGTAAGGGTAGCCTTCAGGTACGTGGTCAAAAAAATATTCAGAAATATTTAAGTAACTTATGTGAGGTCTACACTTCAATATACAGCACCCTTTTAGAATCAAAGCTTGAAGAAAAGTGTAAATAATCTGGGAAAAGTTCAAAGACATGCCAAGAAACAGCTTCCAGAAATACACTATCTAATTTATGAGGAGAGGTTGAGGAAATTAGACTTACCATTACTTGTAGCTAGAAGAATGAGGGGATATGGTGACGGTTTTGAACTTGCTCCATGGTGTTGACAGAGTGGATGAGGATTGATATTTTGGTATGGCTGGCTCTGGAACTAGAAGCCATAGTTTGAAGCTTTGTAAGAAAACGTCTTTGCAGGATGTAAGGAAGTACTTTGTTTTAGTATAAGGATAGTTGATAATTAGAATTCGCTAAGCGAGGAGGTAGCAAATGCTAACTCAGTTCATAGTTCAAGGACAAATATAATAAGAATCATTGAAAATAAAAATGACACAAACCAAGAGCCAGGGAGTTATAAGCATAGGGCTCTATCCCGTGTAGCACAAGTAGATAATAACACACACACACACACACCAACTAGGTAAATATTCGAGGGAAGGAAAGCCGAGACCAACAAAAGTAACCTTTGAGAGAGGGGAGACATGTAGGGAAATATTGTTGAGAAAAAAAAGACTAAAAGACCTTCAAGAATGCAAAGAAGTGTTCATTAGACGATACAGAACACAGGAAGAGATGGGAAAGATCAAAAACTTGTTGCAAGAGGCAAGAAGGTTAAATGATGAAAGAAATGAAGAAGAGAAGAAAAATTTTCGTTACAGAATACTTCCAGACAAAGGGGAGATAAAGAAGATAATGACAGAAGATCAGGGGATGGGGCCTCATTAAGATTGTTATACACAAATGCTGATGGATTAGCTGGTAAGGCAGTAGAATTAAAAGATAGGATTCACAACAGTAAGGCAGATATAGTAGCAATTACAGAGACTAAGTTGAGTGAGGACATAAACAGTGTCACAGTTTTTCCTAAGGGCTTCAGAATACTAAGGGTCGAAAGATCTGAGAGGACTGGTGGAGGGATAGCACTGCTCATAAGTGAGAGGATTCAAGTTGAAGAAATAAACTTGGCTATAGAAAGTGAGTTCAGGGAATTTCTTGTTGCTCGCATAAATACTGGGTCAGAGAGCATTATAATAACTGTTGTATACAACCCACCAAGGAACCAAAATAGGCTTGAAATTTATGAGGAAAGTCATATAGGTACGATTGAAGTCATAAACTCAGTTGTTAACATGGCGTGGGAGAAAAAATGTAGGATTTTGATTATGGGAGACTTTAATCATAAAGAGATAGATTGGATAAATCTTGACCCACACAGTGGTGAGGACTCATTTGGGGCAAGATTCCTAGATTGCGTACAAGGGAATTTCCTACACCAACATGTAATGGAACCAACAAGAGCCAGGGGTGGGGATGAGCCATCACTACTTGATCTGGTGTTCACAGATAATGTGTTGGATATTGAAAATATTGAGTATGAACCACCAATTGGAAAGAGTGACCACTGTGTGTTGTTGATGGAGTATATCATTGAAGACATTCTTCCTGAGAGTAGAGGCACTGAGGACATGAGGAGGAACTATCCGAAAGGAGATTACATCAAAATGAATGAGCTTTTTGCAGTTATTGACTGGAGAACCTTATTTTACAACAAATCTGTACAAGAAATGTATGACATCTTTTGTGAGAAATATGGGAAGATAGTAGATTGCTGCATACCTGTCAACAAAGTAGGTGTAATTCATGCCAGAGAGAAATGGTTCGATAATGGGTGTAAAAGAGCTAAGGAGTGGAGAGACAAATGCTGGAAAAGGTATAGGAGGAGAAAAAACATAAATGCCTGGCAAACCTACAAAAGAGCAAGAAATGACTACCTAAGTAAAAGGAGAGAGGCAGAGAGAGATTATGAGAGGGACATCACCAGGAAGGCTAAAGAAAATCCCAAGCTTTTCCACAGCTTTATCAGAGGAAAACTGAAGGTAAAAGAACAGGTTTTAAGGCTAAAGAGAGCGGATGGAAGCATCACTGAGACGGACGAGGAGATCTGCAAAGAATTGAACAAGGAGTTTCAGTCAGTATTTACAGTAGAAAATACCCCACCCCCTCAGATTGCATTGATAGAAGCTCAAGGGCCGGTATTAGAGAACATCAACCTTACAGCCACAGAGGTATGGAAAGCGCTGATGGATTTAGATGTTCATAAAGCTACAGGTCCTGATGACATATCCCCTCATGTGCTTAAAAAATGCGCAAACACAATATCAGTGGCACTAAGTATCATATTTAAGGAGTCACTGGAGTCAGGGGAGATTCCAAGATGCTGGAAACAAGCAAATGTGATACCTATCTTCAAAAAGGGAAGGAGGGATACGGCTCTGAACTATAGACCAGTTTCCTTGACCAGCATAGTTTGC
>JAXCGZ010007849.1:0-5000 GCA_037179515.1 Halocaridina rubra | reverse complement strand
GAAGGAAGTGATCATGGTGCTGTATGGACACACTGTTGGCCCTCTCCGTGTCCCTGCGCTGGACCGTCATGGCAAACCCAGCTGAGTAGATGATGTTACGTAGGCATCGGAGGGAGGGCTCAGCGTCCACAGCATGCCCATCCAGCATACAGGCCGCCTTGGCAAGACGATCAGCTGTGTCGTTGCCAGTCAGCCCAATGTGGGATGGAGTCCACACAAATGACACAACAAGAGAAGCATCCCGAGCGGCTGCGAGGCGACATAGTATATTTCCCACAGCACGGCCACAGATAGGTCTTGGCGAGGATAGGGCTTGTAGGGCCGATTGGGAGTCACAAATTATTACCCCATTCACTCGTCGTCGAACAAGGAGAGTCACGGCATCCAAGATGGCATTCAGTTCACAGTAGGTGGAGCTCGACGAGGTGGGTAGTCTACGGCCAATCCATGAATCAGCCGGCACAGGCGGCTCCATGGTGGGGGAAAACACAGCACATGCCGCCCTCCCATCTGCTTGCACAGAACCATCAACATAGACGTGGTGTGCTGCAGGGACAGACGTGGATACATCAGCGATAGTCTCCAGAGCTAACTGTCTCTGCAAGGGGGGATAGACATCCTTCGAGGTCGGTGTATATGTGACAGAGAGAGAGAGAGAGAGAGAGAGAGAGAGAGAGAGAGAAGAGAGAGAGAGAGAGAGAGAGAGAGAGAGAGAGAGAGAGAGAGAGAGAGAGAGAGAGAGAGAGAGAGAGAGAGAGAGAGAGAGAGAGAGAGAGAGAGAGAGAGAGAGAGAGAGAGAGAGAGAGTTTGTGGTATTCATTTCAGCAAAAGGAGTTATTCGTCCTTACCACAGATAAAGACGCATCCATGCATACTCATACACATGTAGGGAAACATGTAGGGAAATATTGTTGAGAAAAAAAAAGTCTAAAAGACCTTCAAGAATGCAAAGAAGTGTTCATTAGACGATACAGAACACAGGAAGAGATGGGAAAGATAAAAAACTTGTTGCAAGAGGCAAGAAGGTTAAATGATGAGAGAAATGAAGAAGAGAAGAAAAATTTTCGTTACAGAATACTTCCAGACAAAGGGGAGATAAAGAAGATAATGACAGAAGATCAGGGGATGGGGCCTCATTAAGATTGTTATACACAAATGCTGATGGACTAGCTGGTAAGGCAGTAGAATTAAAAGATAGGATTCACAACAGTAAGGCAGATATAGTAGCAATTACAGAGACTAAGCTGAGTGAGGACATAAACAGTGTCACAGTTTTTCCTAAGGGCTTCAGAATACTAAGGGTTGAAAGATCTGAGAGGACTGGTGGAGGGATAGCACTGCTCATAAGTGAGAGGATTCAAGTTGAAGAAATAAACTTGGCTATAGAAAGTGAGTTCAGGGAATTTCTTGTTGCTCGCATAAATACTGGGTCAGAGAGCATTATAATAACTGTTGTATACAACCCACCAAGGAACCAAAATAGGCTTGAAATTTATGAGGAAAGTCATATAGGTACTATTGAAGTCATAAACTCAGTTGTTAACATGGCGTGGGAGAAAAAATGTAGGATTTTGATTATGGGAGACTTTAATCATAAAGAGATAGATTGGATAAATCTTGACCCACACAGTGGTGAGGACTCATTCGGGGCAAGATTCCTAGATTGCGTACAAGGAAATTTCCTACACCAACATGTAATGGAACCAACAAGAGCCAGGGGTGGGGATGAGCCATCACTACTTGATCTAGTGTTCACAGATAATGTGTTGGATATTGAAAATATTGAGTATGAACCACCAATTGGAAAGAGTGACCACTGTGTGTTGTTGATGGAGTATATCATTGAAGATATTCTTCCTGAGAGTAGAGGCACTGAGGACATGAGGAGGAACTATCCGAAAGGAGATTACATCAAAATGAATGAGCTTTTTGCAGTTATTGACTGGAGAACCTTATTTTACAACAAATCTGTACAAGAAATGTATGACATCTTTTGTGAGAAATATGGGAAGATAGTAGATTGCTGCATACCTGTCACCAAAGTAGGTGTAATTCATGCCAGAGAGAAATGGTTCGATAATGGGTGTAAAAGAGCTAAGGAGTGGAGAGACAAATGCTGGAAAAGGTATAGGAGGAGAAAAAACATAAATGCCTGGCAAGCCTACAAAAGAGCAAGAAATGACTACCTAAGTAAAAGGAGAGAGGCAGAGAGAGATTATGAGAGGGACATCACCAGGAAGGCTAAAGAAAATCCCAAGCTTTTCCACAGCTTTATCAGAGGAAAACTGAAGGTACAAGAACAGGTTTTAAGGCTAAAGAGAGCGTATGGAAGCATCACTGAGACGGACGAAGAGATCTGCAAAGAATTGAACAAGGAGTTTCAGTCAGTATTTACAGTAGAAAATACCCCACCCCCTCAGATTGCAGTGATAGAAGCTCAAGGGCCGGTATTAGAGAACATCAACCTTACAGCCACAGAGGTATGGAAAGCGCTGATGGATTTAGATGTTCATAAAGCTACAGGTCCTGATGACATATCCCCTCATGTGCTTAAAAAATGCGCAAACACAATATCAGTGGCACTAAGTATCATATTTAAGGAGTCACTGGAGTCAGGGGAGATTCCAAGATGCTGGAAACAAGCAAATGTGATACCTATCTTCAAAAAGGGAAGGAGGGATACGGCTCTGAACTATAGACCAGTTTCCTTGACCAGCATAGTTTGCAAAGTTATGGAGAAACTACTAAGGAAACATATCTCTTTTCACTTGGAATCCTTCAACTTTTTGTCAGTGAGGCAACATGGCTTCAGAGAAGGTAGATCAACAGTAACAAACTTATTAGAATTTTATGATGAGGTAAGCCAAATCTTACAGGAAAGAGAGGGCTGGGCAGATTGCATATTCCTAGACTTCCAGAAAGCGTTTGACACTGTTCCACATGGGAGACTTATTAGGAAGCTGCACTCAATGGCTAGAATAGGTGGAAATGTTTTGGAATGGATAAAAACTTACTTAGAAGGAAGGGAACAGAGGGTTAGAGTAAGACACTCAGTGTCTGAATGGAGAAGAGTTAGTAGTGGAGTTCCACAGGGTTCAGTTTTGGGGCCACTTTTGTTCCTTGTATATGTAAATGACCTACCAGAGTCTGTAAATTCATTCATGAATATGTTTGCAGATGATGCAAAGATTGTGAAGAAAGTAAAAAACGAGAAGAATGGTAGAGAACTTCAGGACGATCTAAATAATCTGCATGAGTGGTCAGAAAAGTGGCTAATGAAATTCAATACCTCAAAATGTAAGGTAATGAGAATGGGTACAAGTGCAAGAAGGCCCAAGCTTGACTACTCGGTGGCTGGAGTACAACTTCAAGAGACAGAAAATGAGAGAGATCTAGGAGTAAACATACTGGCAGATTTGTCTCCAGAAATACATATAAATGGCGTAGTAAGGGCAGCATATGCATTCTTATCAAATGTAAGGGTAGCCTTCAGGCACATGGACAAGGAAATGTTCAGAAATATTTATGTAACCTATGTGAGGCCAAAACTCGAATATGCAGCCCCCTTTTGGAATCCGCACTTGAAAAAGCACATAGCTAAGCTTGAAAAAGTTCAAAGACATGCCACGAAACTGGTGCCAAAAATACGCAATCTCAGTTATGATGAGAGGCTGAGGGAATTAGACTTGCCATCACTCGAAGCTAGAAGAGTAAGGGGGGATATGGTGACAGTCTTTAAATTCCTTCATGGTTATGATAGAGTGGATAGGGATCGATATTTCGATATGGCTGGCTCTAGAACTAGAGGTCATAGTTTGAAGCTTCGTAAGAAAACTTCTTTGCAGGATGTAAGGAAATACTTTTTCAGTGTAAGAGTAGTTGATAATTGGAATTCGCTAAGCGAGGAGGTAGTTAATGCTATCTCAATCCATAGTTTTAAGGGCAGGTACGATAAGTATCACTAAGTCTAAAATGGAACCGATCAGGAGACGGGAAGATACGAGCTTTGGGCTCTTTCCCGTAAACACAATTAGGTAATCACAATTAGGTAATCACATCATTGTCATCTGAGGGTAGCACAGCAGAGGAAAGTGCATGTACTTAATCGCATATACATACACATATAAACCTGAAGATACATACATACATACACATAAACACAGTGCCATATAATGGAAGATAAATTTGGAAGGAAATGAAAGAGAAGGACTGAAAGCCCTTCCCCTTCTCCACCCTTCAAATTATGTACATGAGAGAGAATTACGTCAATTAATCCATTATCACTATTATCACAACGATTGCTACCACCATCATGATTATTATTATCATCATTATTATTATTATTATCATTATTATTATTATTATTATTATTATTATTATTATTATTATTATTATTATTATTATTATTATTATTATTATTATTATTATTATTATTATCATTATTATTATTATTATCATTATTATTATTATTATCACTATTATTATTATTATTATTGTTATTATTATTATTATTATTATTATTATTATTATTATTATTATTATTATTATTATTATTATTATTATTATTATTATTATTATTATTATTATCATTATTATTATTATTATTACCATCATCATTACTACAGCTTTTGTATGTAGATAGAGTTATGAATCAAAAGTAGTAATTATTGATACATATAGACATACACATACACATATACATACATATATACATATAAATACATATATATATATATATATATATATATATATATATATATATATATATATATATATATATATATATATATATATATATATATATATATATATATATATATATATATATATATATATATATATATATATATATATATATATATATATATATATATATATATATATATATATATATATATATATATATATATATATATATATATATATATATATATATATATATATATATATATTTATATATATATATATATATATATACATAAACATATACACATACATGT